>QANX01004838.1:0-85565 GCA_003254975.1 Ochetophila trinervis
GCCGATTTAAATCAACGAAATCCTAAATTAGAGACTTTAAATTCAAAATTCAAAATAATATTTTAGATACGGATTAAACTATTATCAAATAAATTGTAATGCCTACGCAAATTTGGTCTTTTTTTTCATTAAAACATGCTAGTAAAAAATCAAAACCTCTGTCTCTGTTTATGATACAACGTAGGTATATGAATTAAGATAAATATAAAGAAAATTCATACTATTGCTTAACGAACCACAAAAGAATCTTACGAAAAAAAGAAAAAGAGAGGAACCACAAAAGAACATAGACTTGAATGTAGTTTAGTAGTATATCACGTTTTCCTTTTTTTTTTCTTTTTTCTCTCAAAGTGATAAAACTTTAAATAGTTAAATTTCTTCGCCGTATAAAATTTTCAAAGTTGAAGAAAATAACTTTTGGAATTCATACAGAGAAGAAGAAAGAAGATGTGATGGAGGCATCATAAAGTCGTATTCTAGTATTGGATCAAAAAAGAATAACATCATCTTATCTAGTAGACCAGTGATGTATTTTTGGGCTAAGAATATCAAAGAGAAAATGTTTGAACTTGTGAAAAGAATTATGGATGAAGATCGATTCAAGTTTCCAAATGATTTGAACACTTTTCCGAAGCCTAATGATGATTTAAGCATATTGTCCAAGCAAGGGATGAAAGTCGTAATGATGCTCGGGAGTTGCGGAAATGAAACATCGTCATTTTAAAAATAAACATCTTATAATGGTAGTTTCGTAATTTTAGCAATTTTCGGATTATAATGATAATTTTGTAATTTAGTTATTTTCGGTTTATAATGGTAGTTTTGTAATATTTGCTATTTTTCGTATTTTATTTATTTAGGGTTAGTTTTCAGCCTTAGGATTACTTTCTTAATATTTAATGGTTTATATTTATTCTTAATCTAACCCTAATACTTATATAAAGGGCGATCAATTCCTTTGTAACACAACATTATAGATTTTAGTTTTTAATAAATTGAAAGAATTAATTTTCTTATTGCTCCCAGTAGTGTTCTTGCAATGTGAGGAATCAATTTTTTCTTCTTGTTGCATTAAGAGTTGAATTCTCTTATCAAACTAGAGATACTTTGTGGCGATTGTTCTTCTCTTTCCCTTACCTTCTAATCCACGTTTTTAGATATAAGTTATCTAAGGGTTTGGTAGGGCGGGTATTTGTTTCCAAATATTGTTACAATACTTCTTGTGTGTTTTAGAGTTTCAGATTCTTTAATCTTGAAGTTCCGCATCAATATGCTACTGCAAAGATTGTTAAAATCTCATAGATATTAATTAATAGTTAAAACTAATTATTTAAAATCTTATTTACGTATTTACATTTTAATTTTTAAAATGTGTGACAATTTACTTTTGAACTTTTAAAATTAACAGTCATGTCTTCTATTAACTTTAGATGGTACTCCAGTATTTTTTATTATCATTGACTGTTAAATAATATTATTTTCTCTCACATGTTCACGTGCAACGCCAATACAAATAGTTTTTGTCTTTTTCACTTTGCCTTTTTTTTTCACTCTCTAAAAAGTTTGAAAAAATAAAAAAAAAATCAAAAGGGAAAGATCAAAATAATTTAAAATTTGAAAAATTAGAGAAAAAATTAAAAATTAAAAATTTAAAAATTTGTTCTTTAAAAACAATTTCCAAGTTTGATATATGTAGAAAAGTAGCTATATATAAAGTACCATATTTAATTTCTAATTCTTATTAACATAAATCAAACTCACTAACCAATTCTACAAAATAAAAAATTTCAAATTTCGTCTTATTTTTCAGTATCTTAAAATCCTATGTTCTTTTTTTAATTTTTTAAGAGAGAGAAGGAGAAAGATAAAACTTTCTCTGGTGGCATTGCATGTGAGAGACATATAGGAAAAAAAATGATATTATTTAATGATTAATGGTACAGTAGTAACGTTTAAAATTATTAAGATGCATGCTGATTTTAAAAATTAACAAATAAATTGCTATACACTCTAAAAATTAAAAAGCAACAATATAAATAAATTTTATTTGAAAACAACATTAATTATTTAATTACAGATCCCATAGTATTAATGAAAATATATAAGCACCACTAATAAGTGACACACACGGTATAAGAACTCCTCCATATTATTCATCAAAAAAAAAAAAAAAAATCACTTCATATTAATGTGGAAGNAAAAAAAAAACTCACTTCATATTAATGTGGAAGCAAATATTGTCCTTAATTTTCATTTTCCAGATTCTTGGCTTATATTTTAAAATTATTGTTTTTAACATAGAATGGATACATCCTTTTAAAAACTAATAAGCAAAAAGACAAAAACATCAATCTAAAAATTAATAAGCTTTAAAAATTAAAAGCTTACTAAAACAAGCTTCGCTAGGTTTTTTAAAAAATGTTTCCAAACACCGAATCCCTAGACGTGAACTAATTAATGGGGAATTTGAGAGTATAGGTCACTATTATATTTTTGAGTATCAAAGTTGTAGTTCAATCTTTAGTAGTTTTATATAAATTCAGGTGTTCTTTTTCGCTGCTATTGTACGAAAAAAATGAAGCTTATAGCGACACAAATTTTCATTGCCGACTTTTACTAGAATAAAAAGACGTCTAAATCGATCTATTCGCTAAATATCTCAAAAACCTATAACTTCATTTTTTTTTTCAAAAAAAAAAAAACTAATTAATGGGAAGGCAATCCTCTTGGAATGAACAATTCTTGAAGAGGAAGTACCATTGATGACAATAGTTTACTCCTAAAAAGTCAATTTAATTTTTATATATGTGAGTTTGAAAATTAATGTTCTAGATTTTTTAAGTTTTAGATAGTTCTTTGCCACAATATTGTATGATGCAAAATTTATAGTTTGATATCTATGATATTATTAGAATGTATCTTTTTTATTTATAAAAAAACTACTGAACTAGATATAGATTGTGTTTAACAATAATATATGAGAAGTTAGAAAAAAAAATTTAAAATTTAAAACTGTTTAAGAATGCTTTAAACTTTTAAAAGAAATTTTAACCAAAATCAATAAAAATTAATTTTTTTAATAAGAATTTATGTAGAAAGTTCAATGTAACCCACTGAAGGAACCCAATAGTTAATCTTGTTTTTGACATTTAAAGTTTGTAATCTTTTATCTGGGGTAAATAAAAGAACCATGTCTGATTTAATGAATATTAATTTATTATTATTTTTGATAATGATCTCATATATTGTTCTCTTTTCTTCTAAACTGTTTTTCTTTTATTGTTCTTACTTTAAAAATAAGATTTTCCTTTGCTAGACACATATGTACGTATGTGTGTGGGGTTTAAAAAAGTAAAAACCATTAACGAAGCTTAAAAGTCTGCATTGATAGGTTGTCTTCCACAACTTTTTTTAGTTCAAAAAAGAACAATTAAGCTTAAAAAGCCAGTTATTCACTTAAAAAAAAGAAAAGAAGAAGCCAGTTTGCCGTTAATATTAGATGTTTCGTGAAAATTTTACCAAAAAAAGAAAGAAAGATGTTTCGTTGAATCCGTTGAACTCTTTGGGCAATGGTGTTTGATTGGTAATGAGTTTCCACTATCCTATTTGTGTTACTCTAAATCCTATGATGAAATGGTGTCTTTTAATTAGAAAGGTACTATTGTCTCGCTGACAAAAGTTTCAGCAAGATGACGTGTACATTATTTTTTACATTCATCTGTAAAATCCGGATGATATATTCTATTTTTTAACCAATAAATTTTTGCAGAGTTGTATAAAAAAATTGATCAATTGATAAAGTTGATTGATCTAATTAAATTTAACTTGTTTGGATTGATTATTTTAGTGTTATTAAATTGATTTTAAATTTTCAAAATCGACCATTTGTTTAGTTTGATTCGGTTGCTAAAGTTAAAAACCAATAAAACCAAAACAAACAAAACGATTACATTTTAATTATTAAAAAAATATTTTTTTATTATTTGATTTATTTTTACTGGTAAATTTACTATTTTACTATGAATCTATATACACTCACTTATTTTTTAAATAAAATTTTGAATATCATCTATTTTCTCTAACTCTCTTTCTTTCAAATCATTTTTTAAATAAAAATAACTATTTTTTTTTAATTTATGTGTAGGTTTTGAATTTTTTTTTTTTTTATAAACAAAGTTTAAATTCAACAAGTTTTTGTCACAAAATATAGTTCAAATATCAAAGATTCAAAATAAAAAAAACTCAAAAATTAAATTTTAAAAGTTTAAAAAATTAAATAAAAGTCCAAACCAAATTGATTAACTAAATCGATCCAATCTAATTACTAATTAGATTGGATTCGATTTGATGTATAAATCGGATCAGATCAAATTTAAAAAAACAAAACTGATTACTAATTTGATTAGATTAGCTATTTTCAAAATATATTAGTTTCGAACCGATGAACACCTTTAAATTTAGTCTAAATTATATATTTTAGGACTAATTGGAATTTAAAACCTAAATTTTTAGAGTTATGCGATTTCAACTTTAAATTTTATGTTCGGTCAATTTAAGTTTTAAAGTTTGTACAAATTAGTCTAATTGAATAGTTTTCTTGGGTGAACCATTTACATAGTGCACATGACAAACGCATGAGTTAAGCTTAATTAGAATTTAGTACCCTAAACTTTTATAATTGTTCAAATTAAGCTCTCAACTTCATAATTATACTATTTGTGCTTTGGATATTTTAAATTAATGCAAATTAGTTCAATTTCATAGTTTCAATAAATAGATTGTTAACAAAATATATATGACAATAATATGAAACAAACAACATAGCAAATTGCAAGTTCATGGTGCAATTTGAAAAATTAAAAATTAAAATCGTAAAATTATAAAATTGAAAACTCAAATTGCACAATTATAAAAATATAAAATATTAATTATAATTAACTTTAACTCACCTGATTGTTATGTGTGCGCATTAACTGTCCATTTAAAAGAACCAGATCAATTCGGGCAAATTTAAAATTTATGAAGTTTTGAATTGACCAAACATAAATTAAGGCCCAAATTGTACATTAGTAAATTGTAATTTTAAACTGATAATTTGAAAGGAAAAGGAAACTAGAAAGAGAAATATCTAAGGAAAAAAAAAAAAAAACTCAAAACACAAATAATTGTGAAATTTTTTCGAACTACGTAAGTTTATATAATTATCTTTGACAAGTGCTATACATTGTTATTTGTCAATTAAAATTTTAGTTTAAAATTATTTATTGAAATTCGGACCCCAAAAAAAAAAAAATCTATATCTAAAGTTGTTGGAAGTTTCCCTCTTTTTGTGAGTTTGAAATTTGACGATACGTAAATGTAACGGCTAACAACTCTGAATCCTTCTTCTTCAACACGAGGTTCTAGTTTCTCAGTGAAAAAAACAGAGAGAATAAGAAAAAAGGCCTTTACTTACGAATTTTTTTATTTTTATTTTTTTGGGTATCCAAGTCAGAATGAAGACGAATCGCAAGGTCAAGAAATCAGATCAGTCTTCCAAGGTACTTCTTCCTCTTCCCAACCATTAACCCTCACACTAACCCTATGTTTGTTTCCCAAGAAAGTCAATAGTAATTTCATTTCGTGTGTTGATTTCTGGTTCTTGGCGCTCTCGGTCTCGTCGAACTCTCTCTTGCAGCTGGTTTTGGAAGAGATTATCGGCCTGACAACGAAGAACTGCAATGGATTGGCTTCCAATATTTCGTCCTCCAAATGTGCGTATGTGGCTGGATGCGTCGTAGTGGTTTACAATGTAGAATCTGGCTCCAAATCGAACCTCATGGTGCTTCATCGAATGCCAAAACCTTTGAGCTGTGTCGCGGTGTCCTCGGATGGCCGTTTCATAGCAGCTGGAGAGGTACAATTCACTTTTATTATTATCGTAGCCACTTTGTTAATTTTTATCTGTTTTGTTCTTTTAGAGAATTATCCAATCTACACAATTGCGTTGCACACTTTTTATGAATTTCTTCAAATTCATTTTAAATTTATATACCCTAATCTTCGCCTTCGTTTTAGTATTACTGTAGAAGATTTTGGTTAGGAGAAGGTAAACAAAAATTTGAATTGCAATAATGCAACTTGTGTTGGTCATGTGTTCATTTGTAATATATCTCTATTATATATACAGTAATTCTTTTATCCAGGACATATTTGTCCGGGATTGGCAGGGACAACTCAAACCAGTATGCTGCGAGGTTTATTCAAAATTTACAGATGACACTTACTGGACAATCCTGGACTAAAATGTCATGGATAAGAGACTGTCTGGATATGTGTGTGTGTGTGTGTATTTTCCCTATAAGCATCTAATATGATTTTGCAGTCAGGATCAGGAACTCAAGCTGCAGTATTAGTGTGGGACAGTGCAACTCTGGCCTTTGCATCTGAATTAAAGGGTCATCTATCTGGGGTTTCATGCATTGATTTCTCACCTGATGGTTAGTCAAACCAATCATCTACACGATTTTTTGCCTTATCATACTTATTTCTCTCTATTATTTTTATTCATTTCAATATCCTTTGGAATTGGGGTGTTTTTATAAGGAAAATATCTAGTGTCCGTTGGGAATTACATCTGTCTTTGGGACTGGCGGAGCTGTATGATGGTTGCAAAGCTTAGGGCAAGTTCATCTTCGTCTGCTGTTGCATCAGTTAGCTTCTCATCAGACGCAAAATTCATTGTAACTGCTGGGAAGAATCACTTAAAGTTCTGGACTGTTGGATCATCTCCAAGGACTCGTTTAAATAAAGGGGCTACTTCACTAGCAAAGAATGGGAAGGATGTTAATCTTGGTCTTCATAAAGGAAGCTCGTTTGTGTCTGTTACATCTGCCATCAGGACTGACAGTAGTATTTCTATATCTGACCAGGCTGGTGATCTTTTTCCTGTCTATGCATTGACTGATGCAGGTAGGGCACTTCACCATCAATCTAAGCTACTAACATTGAAAGATTTTGAGTTATACTGACAGTCTCCTTCCTTTTTAACAGGTGTTTTGTGCCTTGTAAATTCTAGGTTGTCAGTAAGGAAGTCAGTGGATTTAAAGGTATTGTACTTGTCCTGTATGGTTCATGATCAATTTCAGAAGACAGACTGTATCTCAAGCAAAATGGAAACCATGAATAGCATATAGATATCTTTTGTGGAAGTTTGAGTCATGTGATCGTAGTTATCTCTACTGCACCAAGTCAAAGTTGCTCAGCCCCTAAGCACATAATTGAGTTTCTCAATGCTTGTTATACAAATTATTTTGTAATAATTACCAATTATTTTGCCTCACCATTTTCATATTATAAAATTTTCAGGTCAGAAAAGGTTTTGCATTATCTATATCCAACAAGCTAATTGCTTGCGCTTGTAATAATGGAATTGTGTGCCTCTTTACCATTGAGAGTCTCAAATACGCCGGAAGTCTACTATATTCAAAATCCAAACAATATTGTGCGGAGAGTGACATTGTTTCCCACGCTAAAGATACAGAAAAGGATTTTCAGGTTCTTCCTATTCTTCCCGATGCTATTGCTTGTCAGTTCATGACATCAGAAAAACTTGGTGAGTATTTAATACTGGATTTGCCTTGTTTTCAACTTTTATTTGTATGTTATCTCAAATTAGCCTATATTTATGTTTTGCAGTGGTTGTCTATGGAGATCATAGTCTCTATATATGGGATATTCATGATGTGAACGAGGTGATTGCTTTGTAGAAGATTGGAACTTATGTTCCAATCTTTACTATCATCTCTTTGAAAAAAAAAACAAAAGTAACTTTATTACTATAACTTTTTGATATTTTCTTGTTACTCAAATCATTATATGAGTGCTTTTCTTAGCTTAGCATTACTTTTTAAAATTTTCAACCAAATGCAATAAAACATTGATATCTTTCCAGGCTACAAGGTGTTGTGTGTTAGTTTCACATTCTGCGTGCATATGGGATATCAAGAATCTTTGTTGTGAAAACTTGCATGATCAGTCTCTTGCTTGTGTTGCTAGAGGCTGTTCTGGTGGTGTTTCTTTTGCAACATGCTCAGCAGATGGTACTATTAGGTTATGGGATCTTTTGTTGAAACCGGACTCATTAGATGATAACACAGACCAGCTTTCTCTAAATACCAAATCAATGGGCACTACACATTTAGGTAATTCTTGAATCTGTCATCTTCTTACCTAAAACAGACTTCTAAATAAATACATGAAAAACTTTAAAAAAATTTAGGCTCTTAAACCATACAAAATAGTTACCAAATAATTTTTTAAGTGTTTCAGAATTACATATCTAGCATATCTTTGTAATTTTGCTGTAGTCAGTGCGGGAACATTTGAAAGAGATGCTGTTGAGTTAGGTGTTAGCTCTCAAGGATTCCGGTCAATGGCAGTTAGCTCAGATGGAGTGTACCTTGCTGCTGGTGATTGCGAGGGAAATCTTCATATCTATAACTTACAAACTTTTGATTATACATGTTTCCAGGTTAGTCTAGGTACTTTCATGGAGTTTGAAAGCCTTGCTTGTAGAAACAGACCAATGTAAGCACAAAAAACTATGCATCTTATTTTTATATAGTTGTTATCTGGCAGGGTGCTCATGATGCAGAGATCCTCTGTTTGAGCTTTAGCTTGTCGAAGAAAAAGTGTGATAATTTTGAAGAATTTGCCAATAGCCATTATTTCCTTGCTTCTGGGGGGCGTGATAGACAAATCCATCTTTTTGATGTCCAAAGGTTGACCTAATAGCTTTTTAGGGCTTTTCTAGTTTTTGAGATTAAAAAGTTAATCATGCTTCCTTCATAACAGGAATTTTGATCTCATTGAAAGTATTGAAGACCATTCTGGTGCAGTGACTTCTGTGAAACTTGGTTACAACGGCTCTAAGATTTTAAGTTGCAGTGCTGATAGGTAATTTTCTCCATTTGTTTGCTTGAACTTAGATCGTGGATTTTTTAATCCATTTAAATTATTTACAAATCGTTAGAAAAGTCTGCTTGAAAAATAGTACATGTGTTGATTCTTATACATTTAAATTGTAATTTGGACAAGTTTATATTATTTTGCATGGCATTTGAAATTGCAATATTTTGGTAGATCTCCTTAAAATTTTCTTAAAGTGTTGAATTTTGTTATGTTTCTATAGTTCTGTTCACCTATGGCATGAGTAGTCTAGTTTCCTAGATACTTGCGATGCCTTTCTAATATGTGGTTTGATATTTATGTTGCTATGGGAAACAAATGAATTCAATATTTCATTCAAATTCATTTGTTGACAAGATTATCATTTTTTACCTACAGGTCTCTGGTATTTCGCGATGTTAATGTCACATCTGATGGTTTTACAATTGTGCATCATCACCAAACAGCATCTCCCGGAACCATATATGACTTGGCTGTAGATCCAAAAATGGAGTTTGCAGTCACTGTTGGGCAGGTTCTTATCCGAATTCAATTTGTTGTTAAATTTGTGTCAGATAGTGCTGAGTAGAGGTGTAAAATGGGCCGTGCCGTGCTGGTTCGGTCCATTTAAAAGCTGGTCCGTTCGTGCTCGTGCCGTGTTCGTGTCAGCCCATTTATTTTTCGTGTCGTGCTTGTACCAGCCCATTTAGTTTTCGTGCCGTGCCAAGCGTGCTATGGGCCCAAGCACTTATGTGCTCGTGCCATATTCGTGCCGGGCACATGTCGTGCTCGTGTCAGACACGGGTCGTGCCCGTGCCTGTGCCATTTATATTTTGCATATTTTTTATAATATAAATTATATAGCTGAATAAAAATTATTCAAAATAAATATTAAAAATAAATTAAATTAATAATTAAATAATATATATATATATTTTATTGGTAGATAACACAATAAATATTTATAACTAAAAAAATAAAATAAAAAATTATGAAAAAAAATTGGCAAAATATAAAAAATAACAAACTTAAACAGTTAAACGTTAATACTTAATAACCATAAAAATTATTTTCCTTAAAAAAAACAAATTAAACCTTAGTAACCAAAAATAAATAAACTAAAACTTAAATTTTTTAAAATTTGACTCATGTTTATGATATAAATATAAAATACTATTAACATAGTGACAAACTGATAAATATGCATACTTATATAATTAAATTACATAATTTATTATATTTTTAAAAAATAAATTGAAATAATTTTAATAAATCTATCAATTTCCATATGAAAATTTATCCATTTCCATATGAAAATTTTAATAGATTAATTTCATATAGTCTATTATTGTAAAATAAATTTTTATACAATATATTTTATATGATAAATTATTTATTATTGTTTGGATTGTACTAAGTTTGTTTTTTGTCTAAATTGTTAGTATGCATATCCGTGTAGCTTTTCATATGCTTGTGTCGTGCCTGACCCATCGCGTGCCTGTGTCGTGCCTGGCCTGTCACGTGCCTGTGCTGTGCCTAGCCCATTATAGATTCGTGCCGTGCCAGGCACAGTCCATTACGTGCTTCGTGCTCAACATGGCACGGTTTGTAACGTGCCGTGCTCGTGCTGTGCTCAATTTTAGCGTGCCGTGCTCGTACTGTGCTCGTGCTGCCCGCCCATTTTTACACCTCTAGTGCTGAGAAAGGATTTAGCTTCAATTGCAACCAACCTGAGTGGTCAACTGCGTCTCATAAACTATGTATCATTTGATCAGTAATGTAAATATTTGCAGCTACATTTTTTTTTTCTACTTCTAGGATAAGAAGGTCAACACATTCGAGGTTGCTGCTGGGAAGCTGATTAAATCATTCAAGCAAGATAAAGATTTTGGAGACCCAATAAAGGTTAGTAATAGTAGCGGTTGATAAGGCAGCATACCACCATCACTTGTAATGCTGAAACCTTATCATGTACACAGGTCACCATGGATCCAAGCTGCAGTTACCTGGTTTGCTCGCACTCTAACAAGTCAATCTGCATTTATGACTTTGCTACTGGAGAGTTAGTTACACAAGCAATGGGGCATGGTGATGTTGTTACTGGTGTCATCTTCTTACCTGATTGCAAGCACATAATTTCTGTAAGCTTCTGTCTCTCTTAAATCTCATATTCGATTGATAGGTGTAAGCTTGAAAATGCAATATTCCCTGCATTCTTAGTTAGCCTCAGAGGTTCAGGCTGTTTTTAGTGCATATTGTTAAGATCATGGTGGTACAAATAGAAAAAAAATTTAAATGCAATTACATAGTGAAGATTATGTAGTTTTTATTATAACTTCTTGATCCATTTAGGTAGGAGGTGATGGCTGTATCTTCATATGGAAAGTGCCTACACTTTTGTCCTCCATAATGCAGAATAGGTTGAAGGAAAATTGTGGTCCATTATCTCCAAAAAGCTTAGCCAGGCCTCTAGCTTTTGGTCAAGCATTTTTTTCTGCAGAAGAAGACAAATTTATTTCTGAGGATCTGTCATTACCAGAAATCTCCAACCAAGTTGGGCGAAAAGTAGTTTATGGAGGAAAGGACCCACGAGAGACCTTGGCATTCAAATTTAGTGTTTCAAGACTTCCTAGATGGGCACAAGACAAAGTATTGAGCTCTGAAGTTGTCTCAAGAAAACTTGGGTTGACTTCACCCCAGGTATATTACAATTTGCTGCTGCTTTATGAGAAACACCTGAATAAGTAATCTTTATCCATTTCTTGTATTCTTTATAACAATGTTTTTCTAACAATGTATTCTTTGTAAAATTAAGTAGATTGGGCCACTGCTCACTGTTGACTCTGCAATTTCTCTAAAAGTCATCATTAAATACATATTTTCTAGCATTTTAGAATTTAATATGTTTCTTAGAAAGTAAACTTCTGCTTGAATACATTCAATTAATAGAAAGGACGCACTGCTAACAGAAGATCCCAACTAGTTTGGCACCTTCAATAACCAGCACCCCGGTTAAGAATGGTCTTAATGGTAATTATAATGCCATAACTGTCTGATATAGTCAAAGAATGTTGTTTCAAATGGATATAGGTTCCTTGTGGACATATTATTTAACCAGCCTCAAATGACCTTATTTTTTGAGAAATAAAATTGATTACTATGTCCATACAAGTAGTTAATTCCTGTAGTAAGTTTTCTAGATCTTCAAACGGTATTGCAATTCATTGATTGTATTTTATTTCTATGCTCTGTCATGCTCTAACTGCTTCCCTCAGCAAATGGAACTGAAAGAATTCTCTCCTTTGATTGGCGATGGTCTGAGATGTGCTCCTCCTTCTTCCCCTGAAGCTCAAATGCCACCAAGACATGAAATGGGGAGAAGTGAAACATGCCTTAGTAGCTTGTCAAGAAGTTCTCCTGATTATTTTGACAACCACGGTTCTTCAATACCTCAAAAAACCCTTAGGTAAGCATTCAACTATTTTAACAATTGTTCTGTTTAATTATTATTAGAATGCTTTGTTCCCACACTCATGGTGCCATATATAACAATTCAGCAGCTTTGCCATGGACAAGCGTTGGCACTCGATTTATACTGTATGTTTGGATCTGCTGAATTCCCCGGATATGCAGGATGTAAAGGAATTAAAGCCATCAGTGTCATTCCAAAATTTGCGTAAGGCCAAACTCTTGATTCACGTGATATAACTCTATACCTTTAACTCTATACATTTACTGGTTGATGAAAGAAAGTGTTCAGCTAGAAAAGTAACAAATTCTCAAAATCTTATGAATGAGAAAAATAAAATTGCCAGAAATTTAATTTTTTAACTTGTGGTCGTATCAATATTATGCCTTGATTTTATACATAGGTTAGCTTGCTTTGAAGATTGAGCCGCATATGGCCAACTGATATGTTAACCTCTCCTTTTCCATTGTAATCAAAACCTTGTTGATAAAACACTTTAAGCAGAATCCTTTTACAGAATTCATGAAGTTGGTCAAGGAAATCTCATCACCATGAATATCAAGTAGTAGTAACTCTTTAATATCCTGTGCATGAACCTATATATATATATATATATATATATATATATAGATGATAGAATGGTCTTTCTCTACCCTCTTACTCAAGCTTGCGACCATCTGTACAACATAGAATAACAGTTTTGAAATTGCAACGTACCTGTTGTACGAGCATAAGTTTTTCTGAAAACATGTATCCTGATTTGATAAAAACTAAGATGTGGTATTCGAACAGGATGACTATTTATCATTCTAACATAGTTAATACTGAATTTTTAGGCGATTAGTGTTAAAACTATCTACTGTCTATTGTGTTAGCTTGATACTGTTGAATTTCCACTTCTCCTAAAAGCTTAAGCTAATAGAATATGCTTTTATCTTTTATCTCTAACATTTCCCCTCACATGTAGGCTCGTTTGGGTCCTTACATGTGGATATTCGGCCTGGCCTTTTTTGGGTCCTTAAATTTATTTTTAAATAGAGTGGAGTTTTTGAGTTTCGAACTTCTGACCTCTAGGTCTTTTGGCTCTGATACCATGTTGAANTTTAGGCGATTAGTGTTAAAACTATCTACTGTCTATTGTGTTAGCTTGATACTGTTCAACTTCTCCTAAAAGCTTAAGCTAATAGAAGATGGGTCATCATATCTTTTATATTTTATCTCTAACATTTCCCCTCACATGTAGGCTCATTTGGGTCCTTACATGTGGATATTCGGCCTGGCCTTTTTTGGGTCCTTAAATTTATTTTTAAATAGAGTGGAGTTTTTGAGTTTCGAACTTCTGACCTCTAGGTCTTTTGGCTCTGATACCATGTTGAATCACTATTGATCTAAAAGCTTAAGCTAATAGGAGATTGGTCATCATATCTTTTATATTTTACCTCTAACAGATACACATTGTTGGACCTACTTTCTAGCATCTTGAGGTTTTCAGTAATGTAATGTGAAACATCAACTCATAAGTTTGTGAATAGATATAATAATATTGTCACTTTGTTCTATACTATTTATATATTGTCTCATGAATTAATTGGATCTTGCAGTCCACGGCAGATCTGTGATACCATGTAATGACCAGCACTTGTTTGGGCATGATAGCCAGGTAATGGATGACAGGAAGGGCTGTGCATTGGAGAAGCTTGCAAGTATCAACGATTCTGAATCTATGTGCAAGAATAATGAGCAATATTGTGTGGATGATATGAATATATTTCATGAGGCTGTTGCTGGTGATATGGCAGAGCAGTTGCATTCAGATAAAACTGGATGCGATGTTCCAGAGACCATGGAAGTGGCAGAGAAGCTGCATTCATATAAAACTGGATATGGCATTCAAGAGACCACAGATATCTGGCACAATAAGTCAGAAGACAATGATCTGTTCAAGAAACACTTTAGCAGTTTGTCATCCATTACTAAGGTTAGTATTTTGTTTACTCTCCTCATACTTGGAATGATGTTTGTCAAT
This sequence comes from Ochetophila trinervis, assembly GCA_003254975.1. Classification (NCBI taxonomy): domain Eukaryota; kingdom Viridiplantae; phylum Streptophyta; class Magnoliopsida; order Rosales; family Rhamnaceae; genus Ochetophila; species Ochetophila trinervis. The sequence continues at coordinate 14,424 of QANX01004838.1, forward strand.
TGTGAACTCAGAAATATAAATCTTAAGTATTGATATTTGACTCATTAAATGGGTTTCAACTTTAATTGGTAATCTTGGAGACTCAACTTCTCATTTGCTAACATAGAGGCCTTTAAGTAACTGTAATTTTCAAATTGCTAATTAGGACTAATTATTTTTTTGAAAGGTGACAGATATATCATGAGGTTATTTTCAATTATTATTCAACCGAAACATTATTTATAAATAATGTACTTATTTTATGAGGACTTGATGTTTATACTGATGTTTAGCATGTCATATTGACTGTAGATAGAGAGTGGGAAATCATCAGTCCGGAGAAGGCACTCTGCTCGATTTGTTGTCTACCGGGACTATCTTGGAGGCTGCAAGAGACTTTTCGACTCACCCTTTCAAGGTTTAGGTAGAGGTAGTAAATTGGTGAACTGCAAGGAACAAGAATTAGAGGTTCCATCATACCAGATTCAAGAATTAGAGGTTCCATCAAGTAAAATGCTAGATTCATGTGAACAGGTCTGTTAATGCGATTGAACTCAGCACACTCTTGCGTTCTTCTTAAACAGATACTGAGAAATGATACATTGTAGAAGTTAACACAGGTTTTACAATAACTTGATGATTGCCTTTGGCATTTCAAACTTTGTGAATCATGTACCGTTTTAGAATTGAAGCACTTTGTTTGTTGAAGATGGAAACCTTATTCTTTGTCCTATGTATATATTAGCGGCGTACTAAGATTTTCTTTTTCTTTTTGCCATGATCTATTATAATTCCTTATGCACTAGTGAAATGAACCTCTAACATAAATATGGATGCCAACTGCAGGACCTGAAGAACTCTGTGCAAAGCATGTGTATTTCCCCGAAAAGTGGATTACCTGAGTGCTCGGTTCCAGCTAGAGATGATAAGGGATATCTTCTGGAAGGAAGTGAAATGCACGAAAACATTACTGCATGCAGGGAAGCACTCCTCACTTTAGATGCTGCAGCAGAGAGTGCACTTCAGTTATTTTTGAGATTACAAACTCAGGGTTCTAGAGAGGATTTTACAAGAGGACCTGGAGCTGAGATATTTGTTGATGCAGCTAGACTGCTTTCATCAATTGCAGTGAAGGTCAATGCAGTTGAAAAAATGGTGCAATGAACCAGAAAACCAAGTGGGTGAGCAGCCAAAATTTCAAATCTTAAACAGAGTCTACCTAAAGCTACATCATCTGGAGAAGAACCTTAGCACCATTTGACATGACTTTAACCTGACAAAGTAGTCCACATTGCAGCCCTGAGACAACCTTCATTGTGAATAACCATGGTGAGAAAACCTTGCTTCTATTTTTTTATTAAGAAGCCAAGGATCCTGTAATGAACTAACATTTTGATATTATAAGAGTATCATTCTTCATAAGTTTAAAATGTTAGTCAATAGGATAATTTCTTGTATGGATATTGATTTTCTCAGGTTTTGTGCTTCGGCCATGTTTGATATGGCTTTTAAAACGATGTTTTGAACATTTTAAGATTTATAAGGAACTTCGAATAGAATTTTGACAGTTTTCTATAAGAGTTTCATGCTTCAAAAAAGCTTGTAACCAAAGTCAATAAAGTGTAGAGTTTCAGTGAACTCTTATGAGGAAGCATAAACTAAAAGCAAAAATTATCCCAGTAAGAATTTGGGAACATTTTTGTTTATTCTTTGAGTGGGTAATAATCAACTTCAGCAAGAGCTCATCATAACCCATTTCAGAGTAAAGATGGGCCTACCAAGAAGTTTCTCAAACCTGGACCAGTAGAAGCCCAGACTGAAAAAGCATCTGTCAGGCCCATTATATAATTCGAAGATCAGAAACTAATGTGAACGAAAATGAGTTCGATTTGATCTTGTGGCTTGCAATTTCATTCTATCCTAAAAAGAAATTTCCCAGGAAAAAAAAAGAACTTTAAAAGAAAATTGGAGGTCTTTCTTATGTGAATATATCTTTATATTTTTTATATACATCCTTTCCAAGCATAAAACTCTCTCTCTCTCTCTCTCTCCACTTTAAAAAGAAAAAGGGAAAAAAATAAAGCAAAGACCCATCTTTTTCCTTTTTCCCTATCCCTTCACCTTTGAAAAAACCATTTTTCCACTGCTGATTTTCATGCAATTTCTCTAATATAAAACTACACAGGCAAGTTCTTTTTCATTTTTTATTTGTAAAATTTCAAGGCATGCCAGTGAATAATACTAGCTCCCAAACACTCATAATAACCATATACCTATAGATATGTTTTTGGAATATTTGTAAATCCCTAAGAAGGTATGCCTAGGAAATTACCCTGTTGTATGCTTCTTTTGCCTTTGTCTTGCTTTAGTAACATGCCAAACTCTACATTCTTTCTTGGGATTCCTTCACTCTACTTGTATAATCATATATGATTCTTTTTAAGCCTTATCATAAAAATTTCCCACGAGAAAGTTTTAGGACAAACACTAACCCATGATAGACCTACCTCATGTGTATCTCCCCCTAATTGCCGTAACTTAGCCTAATCATGCCCATTTTAGCCACTCCCAACAGGTCCATAGGAACCATAGAGCCTCAAAACAAATAAAACATAAACCTTAACCAATCCAAACCCACTATCTTCAACCCAAGGAAGAAGATGAAAGACCAAAATAAACAAGGGTTGGACCATTTTTATCCGAGATCTTTGGGTTAAAAATAACCCATGTGGGAGTCATTAGCGGCATCAAATGGGGCAAATTATATGCATCATCTATTAATTTTGTCACACATGCACTGAAAAACTTTTTTATTTTTATTTTTTTTACACAGCATGATTAACATTGAAAATTTTATTTAGAGGTATAATCTATGGAGAATAATATATATAGTTGATGATAGTGGATTTGGGAGGCAAAATGTGAATAAACTCGTGAAGAGGCATGTTGGGGTCCAATATGGAGGCTTTTGTTTAAAGTGGACTATCATTCTATACATTTTGTTTTTTTAAATTGGGAAATATGAAAAGCCTTTGATTTATATGTTCTGTATGCGTGTGGGGTAAAGGAGACTCAATTAAATTGTCCTTTTGCATACAATTTTTCTTTTGTAATGATGGGTTTACTTTCTTTTTATTTTTATTTTTTCCCCCCTTTTCTGTTCTACAGTTTGACATGTATATGCAATTATGCATTGTAATTTTATTTCATTTTCAGTTTGCTAAGCAAAAGGAGGTGCAAAAGAACAAAAAAAAAAAAATCTTGAATTCTTATGAGAACTGTTTTCACTAGAGAAGAGAATATCACTTTAGGTGTGAATATGGTTTGCATGATTATGGGCAATTATGGTCTATGACACAATAATTTTTTGATATAATGGCTTCCGGAAAATTTGTGGAATCTATGGGTTGCGCGTGTTTATGTCTGCATTATTTGATTACCACAAAGAAGCTGTAATGTGGTTTATAATAATTTCTATATATCTATTAATGATTTTTATGAGAAAAGGTGAGCTTTAATTTATTTATACCTCTGGAAATTTTATTTTGCCTCCTACCCAATTGTTCTAGTTCATTTTGACAAATTCTAATTTTTCTTTTTTCAACAATCTAAATCTTCCATCTTCCACAATGTCCTTCTTTTAAGACCTGAAAAAGGAGGTTCTTTAGACATGAATTTTTTTCTCTCTTTTTATTTTTTCTTCTTTAAAAAGTGAACTTGATAAGGTGGCCCAAAACCCATCACAACCACCCATATGGCAAAAACCAAAATCAACATTAATTTTCATGAAGCTTTTGATATCCATTGTGGTAATGGGTATTGGATAGCTAGATCCCTAGAGAGATAATGGATATATATATATATATATATATAATTTTTTTTTTTAATGTATGGGGTTTCAAATTCAGATAATCGATCGTTGAAGAAATTAGACTGTTGCCACATGAATTTCTTTATCCTCATTCGAAAGGATAATGGATTAATGATGTTATATGTTAGATGCATATAATTTCAATATCAACGTGTATATATATATATATAATATATGAAAAATATACATATATTCCAATAAAGTAGCACCGAAATCAGCATGTCGCCAACGGTTATTTAATAAATAAATAAAAATGCGAGGTAAATAATATTAATAACAATGCTAAGTTTTTTTTCCCTGCCCTTGGGGGGTTTAAAAATATATTATTATTATTATTATTTTCTCTTGGGCTTTTTTCATTTAGAAAATGACAAAAATATAAAGAGAGTGAAGAAAGCTCATTCTCACTGCATAAAGCTTGGGAGAGACAAAACTATTAGTCTGACTATCGAATCTTCAGTTTCTCACAAAAGAACACAAAAACAAAACTAAATTGCCTCTTCCATGTTTCCAAATCAAAAAGTGTTACAAATCCTATTATATATCTTTGCTAGCATGCTTTCAACAGTACTAATCAGCTCCTTTCCATGTCATCTCTAATGGGCAAAACAAATTGACACAAAGAGACTGCTATGCCTCAGACACTGAACCACACCAAAACCTCCAATAATCTTCTTCTGTGAATATCCAATACTACTACATGCACACACACACACACACACACACATATATATATATATATATTCAGCTACTCTACACTAGAGAGTCTTGGTAGGATCACCACAATGATATCACATTAAACAAAGGGAATGTGAAGTAAGAATAATGATAGAATCCTTTGGCTTTATTTGTATGAAAAATTAAAAAAAAAAAAATCTAACTGATCATGAGGAAGGAATTGCAAATTTGTTTCATATTCCAAAAGTAAATAAATTCACTGTGCTTGTTCATAAAAAAGAATAATAATAAAAACTCAGAGTACTTTTAAAATAAAATAAATATAAAAAACCATTAAATCTGGAAGTAAAGAGTGAAAAAAACCACAAAATTTTACTATTAATTATATTGTTTTATGTTAAGATCCTTCATGTTATAATTGTGTTTTTCAAAGTGTGTGACTATAGTTCAATAACATTCAAATAAAGATAAGAAGCTCCGCGAACTATAAATATACGTATATTGTCTGATCAACGCAGAAATATATATTATCCTGTGCTAATATTGCATTATGAGTTTTATATATTTTTGTAACTAAAAATTCTTTTTTAGATAAAAAAAAATTAAAAGTTAAAAATAATACCTCATGTTCCAAAAGTAATATTGATTTTCTCTAGCCTTTTTTTTTGGGTGAATATTGATTTTCTCTAGCTAGTATATATATGTGGGTCCTGCACAAATAGAATCCACCGTTTACTTTATCCAAAAAAAGAAAAGGGCTTGACTAATTTGTGACAAAAAGATTGTTATTCAATTTTTTGCATAAACCACAGAAGAGACGTTCATGATTTGAAGCAAATCACCAAAATTTTATGGACCAAAAAAAAAGAAGAAGAAAAATCTTATCAAGTAGGTAGATGGTCATATATAAGACTCGAACCTATTAATAATACAAGTGCCAAATACAAAATAGTCCTTACAATCATTGTTTTGAGAAGGACTATATATATATATATATAGAAATATAAATGAACATTTATAGATATATATATATATATATAAAGTGGTGGGGACTATATATACATTTATATATAGAGGTAGATGAGTCCGCCTTTCACTGTATCATAAAATCTGAATCAAAACAATAGGAACACATATACACATATATACATCCCAAAAAAGCAATATATTGAAAACAATATCTTCACGTTGGTTAGTGGAGAAGAATTGGACAAAAAGGAAACAAGTTTAGGGGGTTAGTGGGGAGGAGGGGGACGAGAATTTTTGTCCCGAATTTAAATCCTACAAAATGGTATATTTTATCCAGTTTCGGATATTGGAAAGAAAAAAAAAATCCTACCAAACAAACAAAAGTTGAAGTTAGAAAGACAAAACCCAATACCCACAATTTTGTTTTTTTGTTTTTGTTTTTAATATATAATAATTTGAATGTGTAATATGAGCAAAAAAGAAAAAGGTAAAGTTGGAGAAGACAGGTTGACACTTTACGCCTCATCCCATGCAGAAACACACACTAATCACCATGTATGTACATTGGCCTAATAAATTAAACCCTTTTGTCTTTCAATATTCTCCACCAATCCAACACCAGGGATCCGTGAGGGTGAGGGGTGTGGGACCCACATCACCATAGGGCTGAATTTAGTAGTAAAAAAAATTGTTTAGTTAATGACCATTTTAAATCATCTTAAATTAATGAAGAATGACCATTTACAATACAAAATTTATAGGTTTCACCTAATTTTTTATTAAGTAGCCAATTATATATAAATAGTGACACTCCGTAACCATATCAAAAGTATATAATAAACTTTTTTTTTTTTTCTGGAGCAGCAGAGCAGCGGTAATATATATAGAAAAGAAGTTAGAAGTATTGAGCCGGTGGGATTGTCTCGTGACTCAGCGGTGGGTGTGTTTCGAAGCTAGCTCATGCCCATTACCATCAATCCACATTAATATTTCTCTCTTTCTATTTTTTATTTTTATTTTTTGGTACTGAATGCTACCATAATGATGAATATTATAAGAGCATATATCTCCTTTTATAAATGCTATATATTTGCATGGCTATTTTTAAAATTTGACATTGGTACAATTTTTTTAATATTAAATGACAAATTTTAGCATTTGCAATCCAATGGTAAAAACAATAATACAAAATTATAAATTTTATTTAAATGGTGATATGACCAATTTTTAATCAACAAAAAACAAAAACAAAAAATATTTAATTTAATAAAAAATTATGGATCAGCGTAGTTAATTTATTGCGGTGAGATTCAATGCTAAAAATTGCAATGTCCAAATGGTACGTCATTATAAATGCTCTAATGTTCGATGGCTCTATTTGTACTGCAAAATTATATTTCATCGAATATGAATGATAGAATTGAATATATTTAATACGGTGCAGTATTGAATTAAATAGCAGGATATCACATTCTGCGTTTGATAAAATATTAGATTAGATTATATTTAATTTACTAACTAAATTACTATGTTATTGAATATCATCCAATTTACTAATTAAAATAAGAACTAGAAATCCAAAATAAATTTAACACATTCAAGTAAATTGATAAAATGTCATAAATATAATTTGATACTAATCCAAAGATGTTAAAGAACACAGGGACGAAGTGGAATGCACGTCAAGCCCTTATCTTTCTCCGATGCTAGAAATCTCATGTAGGAGAAATGTGTTTTAGAAATTTACCTCGAAGAGGATTAGGTTTGTTTATCTTCCAGAATTGCAATATGAATAAAAAAATTCAATATTTTTTAATCCTGCATCTCAAAAACTGTCAATATATTAAAAGGGTACGTTCCTTTTGTGTATATTATTGGTGTTTGAATTGTCGACATTGAAAGATATGATATAATGGAGCTACACTAAGAAATTATGAGCAATATATTACAAGCATTAGCAAAGAAAATCAGTGCAGGTGAAAAAGAATAAGAATTGGTCGTGACTAACTCGTGAAAACCGAGAGTGATGAATCATAAATGGAATATATTTTTGGTAAACAATCATAAATGGTTTATATGCTATATATATAACTTTGACATTTAATTGATTAAAATAAAATAAAAAGCGCTTTAATATTAAATCTCTCTCCGCCGCACGTGGGAACACAGAAAGATGCGATGCGGCTTTCAATCAGAGGGTGAACATTGAACGATTGAACGAGCCCTCTCGCCTCTGGCCTACAGTATAGGGAATCAATACGTGCCAACTCAACGCGCGTGTGACAGCCTTACCGCATCTGTCACATCAGATGACGTGTATAAATACATTATATTACATGCAATGTTTATAACGTAATCCGTACGCCCCCACGTGCAAAACCGTTCCCGAATTAATTTTTTTTTTAACCAAAAAATTCTAAATCAAATCCATAAACAAATAGTTGGATAGCTATACACCTATAAATTATTGATTATTCCTAGTTAAAAACAAATACAAATTTTAATAGTATTAATTTGTAAAGCATCGAGAATTCACAACCTATATATATATATATATATAGAGAGAGAGAGAGAGAGAGGAACTTGAACCTATTTTATAATCTTTGATTTTTATTTTATTTTATTTTTAGTGTTTTTTTCCCCTCTGGATGACACAAAACATAACTCTTTATTTCGGTTTCATAGGATTCCAATTTTTCCAAAGGGCTTGCTTAAAAGCTTGAGATATTTTTGATGAGTTATGCTAGCTTTTTCTTTTTTGCTGTTTATACTTTATATGTTTGGTTTTTTTAATATTTAATAATCAAGATTATTATTTTTTTCCTACCAACTTAATAGCATCAGGTGATATGTAAGCTTTCTGCCTATTCAGAAATAACCCGTGTGTAATAGGATTAGGACTCAATGGAAACAAATAAAATACTTTTACAATTACATTTAATATCCAACATTTAATAAACTAATAAATTATATATAATCTCTTCCTGTTACTATATTAAGTTTTGCTACTAAATTTGGTAATACTCCAAATATTAATGAAGCTAGCTCCAAACATATATAATTTGAGCATTTGTGTTTTACTATTTTCTCATTGTTGTTTTGTTGTATTTTTTGCTCATAAACTTTAATTCGTCGAATAGCATATCTACAATGTAAAAAATTAATCTTAATTATATTTTTAATTTAGAATCTCTAGTTTTTTATTATACATAAAACTTCATATATTGCCTAGCTCATAAAATATTATTACTTTTGTTAATTAAGCTCAATGATGCATTTTAACATATAAATTAATTTAATAAAACTAAATATACATAGCTCATATGAAAACTGTTAGAGATGCAGATGCACAAACAAAGTCTCACATTGGCTAAATTTGAAGATCCTAAAATGTAAATAAAAAATTTAAATTATTTTTTGTATTAAGTTAGCTTTTTAAAGTGGAATTCCAAACTTTAATAAGTACTATTAAAGACGGATTCAAACTGAATTATTTTGACGGATTCAAAGTGAGTTATGAAGTAATTCCATGATTGATCTAGAACTCCAAGCCTTAACAAAAACTCTTTTATTATATTTTATTTTATTTATGAGCATTATGAATGATTAATATATTTTGCCAAATTTATTAAAACAAATTGCATGATTGTACTAAACTAATGAAAATAATTCAAGAGGCAATGTAAAAGGTTTTGTCATTTAGAAGATAAACTGAAAGAAAATATAGTTACCCTTACCCAAATAATGAATTTAATAATTAATTTTTACTGAAAACAAAGAAAACATATAAATTAGACAAACTAACATTATATATATATATATATATTGGTAAAATAAACTAACATATATACCGATGATTATATGATGGTACGCAACATTTTTCTTCTAGTTCTGTTGGGCTCCAACAAATGGTCCTAAATTACATCAATCAGAAGGCTCACATCATTTTTTTTTTCTTTCTTTTTAAAGAAAGGTAGTACCAAAAGAAATTAAATCCTTCAATTATATATAAAACAAAGAAGTTAACATTGTAGAAACCAAATTAGGAGATAAGTTGTTATGTGGTTCGGTTGGTATATATTGTGGGTAAAAAAAAAAAAAAACTAAAGCAGTTTATCGATTTGGAAACAGCTTTCCCTTTTGAAGAAATGGATAGAGGAAGCTATGAGGTTTCGTTTCACCATATATGATTCCAAATTTGTGAATGTTGGGAGGAGAGTGAGTTTTTTGAGTGTTGGGTTTTGCAGGCAAACAATACATCATCAGATTAGTACCAACACTGCTACTCTTCTTTTCCAAATACAAAAAGACAGGCCAACTTAAAGCCAAGCCAAGCTCGAGTCCCATTTTCCAACCAAAAGAGGAAATAAAGGAGCAAATAGCAGTCTACTAGCTCAAGGCTATTTTTATTTTTATTTTGTTTATTCGTATTTGTATATACATACTCTGTTTTTTTTGCTAAAAATTTGTATATACATACTCGATAAGTAAATGTTGGGTCTGACAAATTCAAATCTGACACGAATTTGATTATATTCTTAAATGTTTGAATTTAGATATTTTAACACGGAATTTATCGAGTAAAAATTAATAAAGTGATTTTTTTTAACACAAACACAGCTGTAATATTAGTAATTTTAATGGAAAAAATAATATAATCGGTTGAATAATTTTGTCATAGCCTTATTGATTCATATTTAATAACACTTATCAATATTATTATATTCTATAAGTTTTTTAACAATAAAAAAAACACACACACACATTACCTTGCCTCATCATTTGGGATCCTATTTGGGTGAACCCCCTGAAAATTCAACAGGGGTTCATGCATGAAACCCTTCCATATCAAGTAATTTTTTGCATATTAGGTAATTTTTTCCATATCATGTAATTTCTCCATATCAAGTAATTTTTTGCATATCAGGTAATTTTTTCCATATCATGTAATTTTTTGCATATCTAAGTAATTTTTTTCCATATCAATTAACTTTTAGTAATTTTTTTTGAGGAGTTTCCATAAACCCCCTCAAACAAGGGGGTTCACTTGAGAAATGTCCCATCATTTGGGTAAATTTTTTTGATAGAATAGTTACTTCTACTCATAATCAATTATTGTCCTATAAATTTTTTATTATTAATCATTGAATTACTTATAATGTTGAGATTTAAAAAATGTAATTTTGAACAATAAAAGTTTACTAAAATGCTAAAACTTAAATTGCCAAAAAAAAAATGCTAAAACTTTGAAAAAGATATATGTGAAATTATACGTGCATTTATGTCACTTTAATTTAGAAGGGTTTTGATGGGAGGATTTTATATATATAAATATATATTCTGAAGAGAGAGAGGTGCGTGATATATATATATACATATATATATATATATGTATGCATGCATGCAATGCAGTGGGGAGTACTGTAGGGTGTGCAACCCAGCGGTGGAACATGATTTGGTCTGATTGGTGGGCGCTTTACAAAATTATTTATAAAATCCACAGAACAAGATAGAAGAAGAATAAGGTGGTGTTTGGGAGGGAGAGAAAAAGAAAAGCCCAGAAACAAAAAGAACCCAAAAACAAGAAAAAGAAAAAGAGAGAAAAAAAATAAAAAGAAAGAAAGAAAGCGAAATGTGAGAAAAGAGTGAGAAAGAGAAAACAGAGGCACCTCACCACCATCTCTCTCTCTCTCTCTCTCAGTCACAGGCACAGCCCCATTGTGATGGCGTGATTTGCTTTTGCTTTTTTCTCTTTCTTTCTCGACAGGAATCTTTGAAAATCCAAAGCACAAATCAGAATTCCCAAATTTATTTAAAAAAAATTAAATTAAAAATATTAACAAAAAATTAAAAAGAATAAAAAATAAAAATGCCTCTATATAAATAAAGCAAAAAAGGCAACTCGTTTGGGCACCTCATTGTCCCCACACTTTTTTTTGCTATTCAAACTCTATTGCCCCCACCTTTGCTATTTCTTTTACATCTATGTTTTGCTGTAATCTAAGAGTTTTTTTTCTTTTTTTTTTTCTCCACAACTTTGCCAAAATTTATAAAATTACTTTTTAGACTTTCTTTTTCTGAAAAATTAAATTTTGTTATAAATATTTTTTTTATATACAAATGAATTTATAAATTAAAAAATACTATTTGTATTAGTGTATTTATATGTTAGATGATATTTTAAATTATTATTATTAAAAAAATTATTATTTTTATTAAAATTTAAATATTTTTAATTAAAATTTATCATTAAACTGTGATAAACATAGAAGTTTATGCAATGTCTTTTATAATTTTTTTTAGTAAAATAAGAAAAAAAAAATGCATATTTCTATATGTACATAATATGAATATATATTTTTCTAAATGTTCATTTTTGAATTACTTGAGTTTGTCAACAATTGTTACTGAACTTTTTTTGTTGTTGTTTAGCTCCTTTATTAATTTTCGAAGTTAAAAAAACAGAAAGAGCAAAGAAGCAAAACGAGTTTGTATTTAAATTTGAAAATTTTAATTTCAACTTTTAAAAATTAAAAAGAAATAGCCATTACAAATTTAAATGCATATTATTATATAGTATAAAAATCATAAACTAGAATAACATCGAAACTGTTTTCATAATTTTACAATTTAAATGAGTTTTCCATAAAATCTCATTTAAAATTTCCAAAAAAAATAAAAAACAAAAAAACAAAATCGCGACAAAAGAGAGAACAAAGGAAAATTAAAACTGACTTGCCAAACAGACCCTATAGGCCTAGAACAGAGCAGGGTTAAGGATAGAGTAGACAAGTAGGGCTAAAGTAGTAATTTCGAAGCGAGTGCGTGCCCCTAGAGAAGAAAAGCGAAGCGAGAGAGACAGAGACGGTGTGTGGGGCATACTAATTTCTGTAGTACCCAGAGAGACAAATTTTAATTTCAATTTTTTTTTTTAATTTTGTTTAATATTTTTTATTTCCCCATTTATTTTGCTCATTCTTTTCTACTTATCCTATTTTCTTCCTCTCTCTCTCACTTTCTCGCCACTGTCCGTTGGAACCAAACAGTTCCCCACACACGCCCTCTCTCTCTCTCTAAACCTTTCTTTTTTTTTTCTCTCTCTCTCTCTCATCCACACACACTCACACAGAGCTGAAACTCGAAGCTTCTTCATTTTCAACCGTAACATGATCAGCAGAGAGGGCATTCCACACCTCCTCCGGTGATGAATCCCACCATTGAAGCTCCTCCACCACCGCTTCCACCTCTGCCGCCGCAACCGCCTCAGGCCCACCATCCCTCAACCTCCTGCGCCCAACACCCAGAAGAGCATTTCACCGGATTCTGCCCCTCATGCCTCTGCGAGCGCCTTGCCGTGCTCGATCACTCCTCGTCATCTTCTGCTTCCTCTGCTCGAAAACCCCCCACCACCTCCACCGCCGCCGCTGCCCTTAAGGCCATCTTCAAGCCTCCCGCTTCCACGGCTTCTGGCGCTGGGCCCACTGCCAAAGGAAACCGACCCACTTCCTTCTTCCCGGAGCTCCGGCGTACCAAGTCCTTCTCTGCGTCTAAGAACGAGGGGTTCTCTGGGGTGTTTGAGCCACAGAGGAAGTCCTGTGACGTTAGAGTTCGGAATACGCTCTGGTCGTTGTTCAACCAAGACGACGGTAAGAAAGAATCGTCTCGGACTGGTGGTGGTGGTGGAGAGATTGATGTTGAGAGTAGGAACTTAGCTGGGTCTTCTTCGAGCGTTCAAGGTCCGGTGTTTGAGAGCAAGGAAGAAGAGGAAGAGAGCGAGGAGGAGGAGGAAGAGGAAGCGGAAGAAGAGGACGGAATTAGGGTTTGTGAGGAACCCAATGCGGCAAATGTGATCGAAGATAATAGAGTTCAGGAAATTGTAGAGGAAGAAGAAGAGGAGGAAGAGGAGGAAGAAGAAGAAGAAGAAGAAGAAGAAAACGAACCTGAACAAATACAGGAGGAGGATTTGAAGCCCATGAAGGACCACATAGATCTTGATTCCCAGACGAAAAAGAGAGACCTGAAGGAAATTGCAGGTAGCTTCTGGTCAGCCGCTTCGGTATTCAGCAAGAAACTGCAGAAATGGAGGCAGAAGCAGAAGCTCAAGAAGCGCAGGAATGGCGGTGGGTCGGCCACATTGCCCGTCGAGAAGCCAATCGGGAGGCAGTTCAGAGAAACCCAGTCGGAGATCGCGGACTACGGATTTGGACGGCGCTCCTGCGATACGGATCCGAGGTTCTCGCTCGATGCGGGTCGGATGTCGTTCGACGACCCGAGATACTCTTTCGACGAGCCTCGGGCTTCCTGGGATGGCTATTTGATTGGTCGCACTTTTCCGAGAATGCCCACCATGGTTTCAGTTGTTGAGGATGCTCCGGTGGTCCACGTTACGAGGTCAGACACCCAAATCCCAGTCGAAGAACCCAGGAATTCAATCAACGAGGACGAGAAACTTCCGGGCGGGTCAGCACAGACCCGGGATTATTATTCGGATTCCTCATCTCGCCGGCGGCGAAGCCTGGATAGGTCCAACTCCATAAGGAAGACGGCGGCGGCGGTGGTTGCAGAGATTGACGACATGAAGTCGGTTTCAAATGCTAAGGTATCTCCGGCAACCGTCGATTGCTTTCCGGGGCCGAAACTGGGTGTTCCGGATAGAGATTTGAGGGATTCCAATTCGAATTCTTTGAGGGATGATTGCTCGGAGACCTTCGAAATGGGGTTCAGAGACTCGGCGTCCGTGGTCGGCAACGGGGAGAGGAAAGGGTCGTCGAAGAAGTCGCGGCGGTGGAGCAAAGCGTGGAACATATGGGGTTTGATACACAGGCGAGGTGGTGGTAAAGATGAAGACGAAGATAGATTCAGCAGACCAAATGGGGTCGAGAGGTCCTTCTCTGAGTCTTGGCCGGAGCTGAGAGGGGAGCGAAATGGGGAAGCCAGAGGAGGGGGTTTCAATCCCAAGATATTTCGGAGCAATAGCAGTGTGAGTTGGAGGAATTCGAATGGTTTTGGTGGTGGGTCTTTTGGCAGTATGAGGAAGAACAGCAGTACTGTGGAGACAAATGGACATGGAAGAAAGAAAAAAGATGATTTTGTTTTGGAACGGAATAGGAGTGCAAGATATTCACCCAATCATATTGATAATGGACTCCTCAGGTTCTACTTGACTCCGTTGAGGAGTAGCCGGAGGAGTGGTGGTGGGAAAAGTAGGTACAATCAAGCACATTCTATTGCCAGAAGTGTACTGCGATTGTACTGAAAAAAAAATAATAATTGAGAAAATTAAGGTCCAATTTTAAGTCTTCTTTTGGGTTAATGTCAGTTAATTTTGCTGCATTTGTTGTGTAAAACCACACATGCCTATGTATTCTTGATGGTTGGTTGGGTAAAAAAAAAAAAAAAAGCATCTTGAATTGTTTCGTTCCTGTGATTAGCATGCTTCTTTTAATTACTTAAATAACAAGAATTTCAGTGTTTCTTTTGTCTTTTAATCATATACTGTATTGTTGTTGATGATTTGTCTCTTGTTAAATTGTTCTTTCTTGCTATGTTTTTTTGGTCTCTTTCCTGAAAAAAAAAAAAAATATATATATATATATACACTAGGGACAATTTGAATATGTAAAATCTGAAATATATATTAGGACCCATTTCCTTTCTTTTCAACTTTTTAACCTTGCCAAAAGAATTTGGCTTAATGGTGAGGTTGTGGGAATAATAACAGAGTATGTTTTCTTGCATTCTTTGGCGCTATGTATAAGAAAGTTGTGATGTGGGCTCATTCCACCTGGGTTTGCTATTTGTCCAAATTAATTGATGCAAGAGAGTGAAGTAATATATAATATGTATATATACGGGAGATTCCTCGTCCTTTGGTGGAATCAACTTATTAAACTTTGTGGCAGGTGATGCAGACAGGCCTCAGTCCCTCTTCAACATCACATACTGTTTGCAATATTGTCAAACCAGGTGTTATCCGATGGAATGTGAAGAGCGTCACTGCAGAATGAGCTTTCGCCCATACCCCACTTACAATCAGGTATGGCTTCGTGGTGGGGTTATTTGACCTCAGCATAGCTCTAGTGTTTGGTGGTCAAGTGTGAGTATCTGTTTTTGTTTTTGTTTGTTTGTTTTCTTCTTCATTATTGGATTGATGAATGACATTTGAAAATCCCATATTCTCCATCATCGTTGAATCATGTTGACCATTGCTAAATTGTTGTGAATCTCCTATACATAATGTTTATTCGAGCTTCTGTGAGTTTTTGATGCTTCATTTGCTATGTTTCTTACTAAGTGTAGTAGAGATTAATGTTGCATAACTTAATTTTATGATTTGCATTTGTCCGAAAAGGATTATCGTTTACATTTTTAGCAGCTCAACATTTTGTTTGGAGAAATGATTTCAACTTCGATTCATTTCCCCTTTCCTTTTTATTAGGAGAACCTGATGGTGGTGTCCTGTTTTTCTCTTCATTTCCATTAGCTCCTACTTTCAACTCCTAAGCTTGAATGTCATTTTTCCCCACATATATTCTATATATGCAGTTTGTTCATTCTACTAGCAAGCTGAATTAGAAGCTCGAGAAAGCAACTGGAACATGAACAAATGAGAAATGACAAGTCTCCAAAGTGTGTGCTTGGACGAAGAGAATCGGTGAGGCTGAATGCAATAAACATACTCCACAGTCTATGCTGTAACAGCTGTGTCAAAAGGCTACAGATGCAGAACAGTTTAAGAACTCGGTTCCTTTCTTATTTTTCCACTATCTTTATTCTAGTCCTTTGCTGTGTGGGTGTGTCTCTATGCATGCAGTGGTTGGTAAGTAATTAAGAAAATTGATGGAGCCAAGAACTTTGAGAAAGAAACAAGTTGACATTGAGTTAGGTTGTTCAAATTGTTCATTTTGTGCCAAGAAGGTTAATGAGTAACCAAAAAAAGAAAACGAAAGCAAATTGAATGTAAACTTGATTGAAATTTTGATAGGTATTTTTATTTTTATTTTTTTATTTTTTTTCTTTTTCACTTTTAAACAGTGTTTAATATATGTGATGGAGAATATGAAAATGATAGGCAGTGAGGGACTGACTGACTGTTTCCCCCTCAGATATTGATTTTACCATGACATTCTATCTTTAGCAACAATAACCCTCGACAAAACCACAGGAATATTTCAGTGTGTTCAGTCTAACACTGGCAATTGTTATTTTTCAGTTTTTGTTTGTTTTCCTTTGCAGACTTCTTCTATGGATGGATTTGTTTCTTCATAATTATTTAAAAATAAAAAATAAAAAATTCTCATGGGTTTGTCTACCTATATTACTTGGAGACTTTATCTCTTATCCCTTTTGGGTTTTTGGTTAGGATTCAACTTTGAAAGTCAAAATATTTAAAGGCATCTGATTTTTTAGCTTTTTCCTGTAGTGGTTCAATTACATAACCTTTATCATGTGAATACTGCGCCCATCAACAATCTCAAGTTATATAGATCAAAATGTAATTTTCATAAATAAATATATATATTTCCTGAAATCAAGCAAAAAGGGTGAAAAATAAGAGAGAGACAATAAAAACGATTGTGAAAATTTACTTAAGTACTTGAACCCTGCAAGAAAAGGAAATGGGATTGGGTGAGAGAATTCAAAAGGAAGCTCTTTGAAAAGAAAAAAAAAATGCTCAAATCCCATCAGAAAAAATAGTAACCAGATCAAGCAATGATTATATCTCCAAAATGAGATTCTTATTTCCCCACCATAATGTTGAAAGAATCAAATCCAATCAAAATTTTCTTATTCACTCTCTAAGTTTGAGATAATACTTTTCTACTTTTTTTTTTTTTTTCTTGCAGATGCAAAAGCACCGTGATCAACAAAATTTTGCCTCTGAAAGTCAAAAGGTGAGGAAAAACATCCACAACATGTTCCTTCATGGAGGAGATAAAGGAAGAAAGAAGAAAGAAAAAGAGAGTTTAAAGGCTCATAATCCAATGCCATGTCTAAGTTACACCCCCTCCCCCATTCCATTAGCTTCAATGTGGAAGTGGGAGGATAGGATAATGATTTGTTTAAGGTACCAGAAAACTTATTTGTCAACGCTTGTAGGCTCATTGTCTATACCTCTACATTGGGTATTGCTTCTTGTATATTTTTATATTACAAATTGTGTATTAGCGAAACTCAAACTCTTTGAATTTCTTTCTTAATCATTCTTTTCTTCTTCCACACAGAATGTGATGGCCATTAATGTGATATATATATATATATATATATATATATTTGTCCTGAGCATGTGACTTTAGGGTACTGACCAAATTGATGTAAATCCTAAGTTCAAAATTTTATTGGGTTCTCAAGGCGGTTTCTCTATTCTATTACTTTCAGATCTATCTAGGATTCTAGATCATGTTTTGGATTTGGACATGGACTCCAGCACTCCTTTTCAATTTATTATTATTATTATTATTATTATTATTATTATTATTTTAATTCAGACACACCATATCATATTCCAAATACAAGAGATGGCCTTTAGAAAAAAGTTATAGGAGATGAAAGAGGATCATTCCTCATTGTACACAACTTTTGACTTGTGCTTATTATTTGTTTTCTTTTGAAAAATTCTTTCTTTTTCCCATTCTAGCTAACATTGAGTTTCAAATTGGCTACGAGTTGTTTAGACGAGGCAGTCTGTAGAAGCAACAAGGAAACCAATATTGTCAATTTCACATTAAGAATTCTAAAAAGGGAAAAAAATGAATCAGGACCTTCACAAATGCAGGTTGGAACAATAACGGGAAGAGTTTAATCCAAAAGTTTTCACCTTTTGTTTGGGACATACCTTAAACACTATTGGCAGTGTGATATGCAAAATAACTATTCTTGGATCGCCAGAGCTCATTCCAAGTTTATTTGGTAATACTTTGTTAGGAAGTGATTCTAAGAAAGAAGCACCAAATAAGTGTTTCACAAAAGAAACACTCATTAACAAAAAAGCACTTTTAACAATTTCTAGCCAAACTCTGTAAAGAAAACTTATTTTACTTTTGCATCACTTTTAATCATGCTAGAAACATTTAAACAGGCTGTTCATGCTTAAATGTTGAAATTAATAGAACTTCAAATAGAAGTCCATTGACTTATCTAACATAGTAAACATAACAAACATATGAAGAATCTCATATCGGATTTGGACATCATCATCAAAAATTGTTTGGTGCTGAAACAGTTTCTGTATAGGCTATATAAAAGAATCTCAGCTATTTGATTGGACTAAACATCAGTCTACAAAAAATGGGCTTTGAACTCTTATCTTAATGGCACAAGTTGCGTGCTCATTGTCAATTTCAATCTACCTGGGGTATAAAGGCTAATGTAGTATTGTATCTATAGAAAAAAGAAAATTTGACTATCACTCTAAAATTGTACATCCTTTGTGGCAAGCCGAGTTACTTAGCCTCATCATCTACCTGGTCCTCATCACTGTCAATTTCCTCCTGGGAAGATCTGGTCTGAAGGCCCATGCGTCTAGGGATAAACACGTTGTAGTAATAGCTCACAAGGCGCTTCTGGCACTTGGATGGAAAACGCTTCAAGGCAAGCTCCCAAAAACATGCTTCAGTTGATAATGGATTCATTTTCACAAGAGATTTAAAGGCGGCTTGTTCTTTCACCGTCCAACACCTGGAAACAGATTCTCCCATTTCATCAAACTTCCAACTCAGAAACGCAGGGCCAATATCGGACTCCAAACGGAGCCTAGCTTCACGAATATGGCGTTTGACACAATCAACAGATCTTGGTGAAATGCAAGAGCAAGAGTCAGGTCTCCCTTTTCCAACTTCTTTCACAGCCTTTCCTTTACCCTTGCCTTTAATAGGCCAAATTTGAGTGCCCAACCACCTTAAGTCTTCTTTTCCCCTATTAATTGAGCCTGTCCACTCTGGAATTTCAGCCTGAAAGCCTGGCCCAATGGGAATAACAGGTTTTTTAAGACACTCACTGCTAGAAAGCCATAACTTTAATGCTTTTCTAAGTTTCAAATCTTCCTCCTTTCCACTCATCAACTCTACTTTGTGTGCTGCACCATTGACGTCTTTCATTGAAACAGATTTTAAAAGATTATCACTCTTAGAAATCCATAATTTCAATGCTTTTTGAAGTAATGAATCGTCTTCATCTGTACTTGAAAAATCTGGACTGTGGACAAAATCATCAAAATTTGCCATGGTTGATTCATTCAAGTTTTCAGGACTCAATTGGTTTAAACCAGTAACTGATTCATCTGTCTCAATTAAGGAAGAACCATCTATGCTGGATAGACCAGATTGTGTTGCATCATCCAGAATAGTGACATTGGTATCAACTGGTTTTTCATGATATCTATCCTCCAATGTCAAAGAACTACCTGTGCTGTGTGACTCACAGACAATTTGATGACCGTTATCATCAGCACTATCACCAGAATTAACTGAAGAAGAAGCAGAATAGATTTTCACTTCACAAATCTTCTTGATATTTGGAGTATCAGATTTGTTGTCAGGAAATCCATAAGCCACTGCAGAACTATTATCTTCTTGTAACTGTTCAAGTTTCCGCTTTATCTGCATAGGATAAGCAAATAAAGACAATCTATTTTCTTAGAGATAGGGAAATTCAATATTTATCTTAATTGTTAGAGGATAACATCAGAACTAAAAAAAGCCCCAAAAACGTAAAAAAACCAGTCCCTTTTGGTTGTAGCCTTGTAGGAATTGAGGCAATAATGCAATGGAATCATGAAATGGAACGAAAGGGTTGAAACATGCAATCAATATATGAATAACTGATTGAATACAGTCATGATAGTTTTAACAAAAAAAAGAAATCCAAAATAAAAAAGAAAAGAAAAGAAAATCAAATCAAATTTCACAACTAAAAAATATGAATCACCTCCTCACAAAACATCATCTCAATTATTTGAAGTAATTAACAAAAGAAAAAAAAAAAAACTCAGTTATATGAACTAAATTTTTAATCAACAATATTATCAACTAACAGTGATGGTCTAAGACTATTCAAAGATTCTTAGTAGGCTTAACATGCCAACCATCATTAATCAAGTTTTAAAACATCTTTCATGCTCTAATTTCACTATGAGCCCAATAGCTGAATTTGTTAAATTCCTTTGTTTTAGTTTTAAGTTCACTTAGGAGCTATCCAGTTTGAAATTGGTTAAAGTTTTGATAATTTCTATTGTAAAAGACTTCAATAAAACCCTTCAGATTAGATTAAATTGACGAGATATTTTAAGATGACTTTACATTTCTCTATCATTCCTTTTATTCAACTATCCTTGATTACATCCAATTATAAATATAGGATATCAATTTAGAAAATTTAGAATAGACGGCTAAAAGCAAAACAAGCTTAAACTAAAGTGTACCAAAATCAATTCAACCTAATAGCTTGTGTCATAGTTTACTGAAATAAAGAGCAACAAGCTTAAAAAAAAGTGTACGAAAAATCAATTCAACCTAATAGCTTATGTAATAGTTTACTGAAATAAAGAGCAAGACAATAATCACTAATGATATAATTAAAAGAGAAACAACATCTTTAGTTTGCAGCATACCTGAGAACTTCCAACAGAACCCATAAACAAAACTTTCCGGACTTTAAGACTGTGATTCTGTAACTTTTGTACTTCATGAGGTGCTTTCGAATTGCAAGGATTCAAGGCAAGTCCCTTTAACCACATCAACATGTCTGAATCACCAGATGATCCAAAAACCAGGTTTCTTGCTTGAACTCGGTCTTTATCAAGTAAAGAAGCTCTTTCATCACTCCCCTGTATGCGAGGGTCACTAGAACTTCTCCGCGGTGACATGTCAACAAAAGTTTTTGAAACCAATAAACCCTGTATGCAAATTCCCTTACCATCAGAAACCCCCCAAAAACATAAAATATATTTTATATCTATAGGAAATGTTTCATCTGGACCCCATTCGCTTTGCACTAATTTCAATTTAATCCTTCAAGTTTTGAAAATTACAATTAGCACCTCTATAGGGGGTATGGATGATATTATATTGAGGGGTGGGAATCAAATAATAAGGGAGAAAAATGATGACTATTTGAAACCTACTGGAAGGTTGATGATGTTTTTGGAACTAAAGAGAACAAATTGTATTTAAGTCAAAAATCAAGAGAGATGGATGAAATTAACCCATATAAACACATATTAGAGAGAAAAGAGGGGGGTGGGGGGAGGAGAGAGATAAGAAAAAGAAGATTGTTGAAATTTTTCCCAATCAATCACACATCAATGGCTCATAAATGGGAACCAATCCATAAAATAGTAATAGTTTAATAGATTACTCATCTAAGCAAATTTACCTTATAATTATTGAGGCCCTTCCTAATTTCCATCATGACTCACCTTGACTATGGCTTGTAAGAGTGGGCAAAGAATCGAATAAACTAATTAAGGGCCTGTTGGTAGTGATTCCTAGAGCTTTAAAAGCGCCGCATGGAGCCTAAAAAAACTTCCTGGAGCTTATCAAAAATATTCTAGAAGTGATTTTTAGTGATTTTGTTTTAGAGAAATCACTCATTAGGTAATTCTGGAAGAAACACTAGTTACGTGATTCCTCATGAACCATTCCTAATGGACCCTAAATTGACCATGCCATAAGATCCCACCTATTTGGTTTGCAGTCAATGAGGTAATTGTTTTATTTATTTATTTATTATTATTATTTTTTAATAACTGATGAGGTTATTGGTTTTTTTTAATAAGAAAGCACTAAATTGGGGTAAAAAATAAACAAGTAAAACCTATTTTTTGATGTACATTTCCTAAACAATTTATACATTTCATGTTTTATTTCCATAAATTTTATTATTTTGTTAATTTTATTCAAGCTTCCAAATCCATTTTAGTACTTTATCGCATAGTACATATACTCCACTTGAGAACATCCTAGTATCAAAGTTACTATTTTCTCAGGATATTTCTTTAGGCAATGATCTTGAATTCGAATTCTTGCCCCTTGTTGACCAAAAAAAAAAAAGAATTCTTGCCCCTAGATCTAAAAAAGGGTAATTTCACTATAATACTATCACATTTCTTTTTTGTTTCACTATATCCCCTTTGCTAATCAATCTTGCATATTTACTCAAAATGACCATTTTAACCTACTTCTGGTTCACACATACAAAGAAGTCAATTACAAAATCAAAGACCAATCATATTTTATTTTTTATTTTTTTACTTTATAGATTATCCACTCTTTTTCACAAAATTTACGTCAAAAATATATAAAGAAAATATAATTTAGTTTGAACAAGAATATAAAATATAATAAAAATACAATAAATAGATTATTTGTAGATATAAATAAGTAATAAAGTTTAAAAATGTTATTTTAAGTCAAATATATAAGTTGACTAATAGTTTGACTAAAAAAGGAGGCTAAAGTGAAACAAAATGAAATGTGAGAATGTGTGGGAGTTATGGTGGAATTTTGAAAAGAGAGATGCATTTGAGAAAAAAAAATTGCAAAACAGATGGAGCTACAATGAAATTTAACCATATATATATAGGCTATTATTAGGTATACCTGATAATACTTAATGCTCAAGTATGAAATCCAATGGTTTTAAGCGAAAAAAGAAGAAGAAGAAATTCAATGGTTGAGATTAAGTAATAAAATAAAAGATAAGTGGATAAGTAAGTTATCAAGAGTTTTTAAGTATCTAAACCACTTATTTTTTTATTTATCATTTAATCTCAGCTGTAAGATTTCATACCTTAGCATAACTATTATCAGGTATACTTGATAATAGACTGATTATATATATATATATATATATATATATATATATATAAATGAATTCTCATATCTAGGAATCCTGGATGAAAAAAATCTAGCATTAGTGACACTTTCATCACTAATGCTAGCCATTAGTGACACTTCCCAGTAAGTCCTAGATTTNTATATATTATTCTTTGATTTCAAAAGTAAAAAAATTTAAAATAAGAAACTTTTATGGAGTTTAACTAATAACCTAATACCAAAGTGAAAACAAATCGACTATTAATCGGATAAGTTTTTTTAGGTTTTACTTGTATAATTGGTTTAATTTGTTACATTTTAACATCAAACCAATAAAAACGGTTAGGTTAAAATATAATAAAAACTAAACCATTCACCCTTAATGACACATGTGCAATAAATATCTACTACTTCATACCCCATTCCCCACCTTGGTTCATTATCCCCAAAGGGGCAATTCATGGCAAAGGTGTTGTTTCCTCAGTCAAAAGTCCTAACTTGCTATGAGAAATACTAATAGCATGTTTAATGATGAGTTTGTTTTTGGTTTTCATTTATTTCTAAAAGCTTTGACTAATATTTACTAGCTTAAGGAAAAAAAAGACACAAATACAATATTGAAAACAATTAGAAGAGGTTCCCAATTTTGGATTTTTTTTTTCTTAAACTTGTAAGTATGTGAAAATATCTTATTCATTTAAAGAGAATGTTAATCCTACACAGCTAAAGTAAAAGCTTCAACAAAAAAATTTAAAACTATAAACAAAAACAAACACTTAAGTATGATTTGGTAATTAGTAGGTTTTTGGTCTTCTGTGTGTATCTTGCTTACTTCAAATTTCAAATAGTTTTTTGGTTGTTATCTTGTTTTTGTTTTGCTCGTGTTTTTTTCTTCCGTTAAGTTTATATAGATAATTGAAATGTATAACAAACTCTAACTAACATAAACTAACATTTTGAAGTAAGCAAACTATACCTAATCAATAGAAAAGACCAAAAACCAATGTGTTACCAAACAAGCACTAAAATACACAAAACGGACTTAAATAAGGAGAGAACAAATAGTGAAAACAAATAAAGAAAATATGAGATTTATAGTGGTTCAGCCTCAATGTTAGAGGTACACCCATTTTGCTACTGCAGGTTTTTCACTATAATCAAAATATCACACCTTCAAAATAAAAAAATAAAAAAATTACTTATAAAATAATCTCTATTCTATTTTTCATACACTACAAAATGATGGTTTTGATAACTTGTTGATTCCATAGAGTACCAAGAAAATGAGAGAAAAATAAGAAAATAAAAATAAAAATCAACAATCTTATTTTATTTCATTTTTTCTATAAAAAACAATATTTTTTTATTTTTTTTTATCAATAAACAACTATTACTCATTACAACCTTAATTATGGAAACCAATAATGTTCAGAATAATGCTAGAGATACCAAGAAGTCTACGTAAATGTATATCAAGTGATTATGTGTCATTATTTGATTACTATTTAGTTAGTCATTATTTGATTACTATTTAGTTATACTTATCCATTCAAAGATTCACTTATTCATATTTAGATTATATTAATATGAAAACCGATTAAGTAATCACACGTCAACTTGTCGCATCGTCTTGGTAAACATGTTGGTAGACTTCTTGGTACCTCTAGCGTTACTCATAATGTTAATGCCTTCAATTAAGGGGCAAAATTTAATACTTAATCATTTCAATAGAATAATTAAATGTAATTGGTTCTATGTCCTACATCATAATCCCTAACCTTGAAGATTTTTTAAAAAGAACCCTCAAGCCATCCTATTCTTCAATGCCATAGTTAAGATCGAGCACGAGGATAGGATCAACAAGGTTGAAATAAAAGACCGAAAACAAAATGAAATAATAGCAAATGTGAGCCAATTATACAAATTCTAAACCAACCAAGTGCATTAAGGGAATATCTCCTATAAAAACAATATTAGAGGATTGAATGACCGACCTGACATGGTACAAGTAGGACTAGGTTCGAGCGCTTAAAAAGATTGGACTATTAGACCGATTCGCCATCCTTACTATCCATAGAAGAAATTTGATGGAGGATTAAAAAGAAGAAAGGAAAAGAAAACATTGAAACATAGAATGAGAAAATCCAATCACCATAGGGTTACAAAGAGCCCTATTTATAATAAAGAAACCTAATCACAATAGGAATCTTAAGAATTCAAATTGGAAATAAACTCTACAGCCTTCAAAAGTCCTAATCTAATAAATACAGAAATAAAGTATAATTATAAATAAAATATTATTTCTATTTTTAGGATGTGTCTAGTTTGGCTATGACATATCTGGTGCAATATTGTTTCACTAAACATACAGTTGGATCCAAGTACTGCACATGAAAAGCCCTGTTAAAGCCTTGTTTGACATAGCTTTTGCTTTTGATTCTTCTTCTTCTACTTTTCTAGGATACTGGCTTTGGTTAAAAGGTTTTTTTGGAGGTTCAAAGCTAATTTAGAAAATTATTCAAACACTCTCATAAGCAACTTTTAAGCTTTAAAAGATTTTCTAAATACAATTACGTCTACAAAAAGACACTACAAAATCCATACCATCCGAAACCCAATAACCAATCCGACTCTGTACAGAGGACTAGATGTAAAATGTCTGGCACTCGTTTACTGGGAGTGCTTTCAGAATAATGAAACAAAATCACATTGTGTTTGGCTTAGCTTTGGTAGGGAAAACACTTCCAATAGAAACGTTCCCAAACAAACCCCAACTTAGAAAGAACAAATCGTTCTTGGAATCAAACACACCGTTAAAGATAAAATCCTAACCTCCTGAAATCAAGGGCGTATAAATATACATTTATAATTATCGATCAAATTCAATGATTTTGCATAACAATTATAAATAAAATACGCAATTTCCGGAACAAAATCATATCAGAATAGTATATGGGTTTACCGTCTTGCCCATACAAAGAGTGGGAAAAACTTAGTCGGCTATTCGTGTGTTTGTGACGCAGTGGAATAGGAAATGGAAATGGAAGCGAAGCCATGGAAGTAACTGTACCTGAAAGCTTAAAGACGAGGGTGGAAGAGAAAGAATTCCATTTTCTCACTCTGTTTTTTGTGTTCCTTTTCGGCGCAGAGTAAAGCTCTTCTGGGGTCCCTGGCTTTTCCAGCAAGGCACTTTTTGGTTTGGACTGGAGCTCCTGAAAAGAATCCAACTGCGTTTTTTCAACTTTTCGGTTTCTGAAATGCCTAAAATACCCTTCTTCAAGTAACTCTTTTTTTATTTTTTCTCTTTCTCTTTCTTGAATCCTGATCTTCTTCTTTTTCTCGGTGTCTTACGTGGTTATTTCTTTTTCATTTTGCCTCTCCAAAAAGTAATTACTTTCAAAAAATAAAAAATAAAATTTATATGTGGATCATATTTTATTAGTTTGTGGCTAGAGATGTAAAATGGGCTGTATTGTGCTTGGTATATTTAAAAGTTGATTAATTTGTGTTTGTATTAGTTTATTTATTTTTCGTGTCATGTTTAGATCTGATAAACTTCAACACGACCTGAACATTTTTTATGGGTTCGGGTTTGACTGAAATGGGTTAGGTTGATAACGGATCAACCCATTATGAATCCGTTATTTTAACGGGTCTTAACAGGTTAACCCGCGAAAATCTGTTAGACCCATTAAAAATTCATTAGTCCTTAATAGAAATTTAGTAATTTATTAATAAATAAAAACTTAATTTACTAATAAAGCTAAATGTAGTACAAGTTTTATTATGTACAAGAGATTCGCTTTTTGGAAAAGGAACTAATTTATATTTACATTTATATATAGATATATTACTATTTTTTTAACATGAATATTTTTAATATTATTATATATTCAGTTTTAAATAATGTCATTAATTTAGAAAAAACTCACAGAAGATGTCATTACATCAAGTGTTGAACAAGCTAAATTAGAACAATGCTCTAACACATTTTCTATTGATAATTAGAAGTATTGAAATTTGAGTGGTATGCATTATTTAATTTTTTTATATCAATTTGGATAATTTTTTAGGTGATTTGCCTTTGAAGTTGTGTTCATTATGGTTGAAAATATCATATGCATCAAATTGTCTATGCAAAAAATGAAAATGTGGTTGAAATTGAATATGTTTATGTATTAATGTTATTTCAAACAATATTGTTTTAGATTTTTATTATTCATTTGTAGAATGATTTAAGTATTACGTTTGTGTGGTTTGTTATTTTTTAACATGTATTAAGTATGTTGTTTTAGTTTTTATTTTTTATTTATAAAAAGATACAAATATTTATGTTTATATGTGCTTCATTAATTTTTAGTATAGATTATGAATTATAAATTAAATTTATTTTTATTTTTTAAATTTGAAAATAAATTAACNTTTAAAAAATTGAAAATAAATTAACGGGTTGGATAACATGTTACACGATAATTTTATAAACGGGTTTGAATTTACATATTTCAATACGAAAGCTTAATGGGTCGGATTTGGATAAAAAAATTTTGACAAGAACATGAATATCACATGACACACGACCCATTGCCAAGTCTACTATTCAGAGTACAATAGATTTTTTCCACCAAGGCTCCAAATAAATATATAGTAATATTTACAATGAATAAATTTTGAACTTGGATGACAAATTTATACAAAATGTTATTTACAATTTTTTTTTTATATATACTTCAGATGACACTAATATTGTTTAATAATGCCTGATAATATTTGTGACTTAAAAAGCTCTCTATTTAAGATATGTACAATAAAAAATTTCCTGAAAGTTGTAGAGATAATCAATCAGTCATATGGAGAAAATATTCAATCTTTTTATGGTACCAATTCAGCTCGTATCACTTGTGTATGAAAGTGTAGTCTAGTAGTAGGAGTTAGATGAACTATCACATTTGTGAATATAGGAGTCGTGGTTCAATCTTTTTTAGCCACATATAAATTCAAGTATTTTTCTCCGTTGCTACCGTACGAAAATGAAAAATTTCTAGCGACATGAACTTCAATCGCAATCTTCTACTTAATAAAAAAAAATATTAGTAGTCATTTTCATCAAAATGGGCATTGCTTCATTTTCACATTTTAGTAGTTTAAAATCTAACGAATTTATAAAAAATATTTTGGCGACAATTTTGTAAAATGGGCCTTGAAGTGAAATGAAAAAAATTAGGCCCAACGAAAATTGAAGAAGTTTAGCCCAACTACTTTATTTATTTTCTTGCTTCTATTCCAACTTTTGCTTTGCAACTTTAATTTGTCTGTCTCTACATCCAAACTCAAATCCCTATAAATTTTCACCCAAAAAACAATTATATATATATATATATATAACAAGTCCCTAATTTACATTTTTCAGTATATCTATTTGTTATTTTATCCAGTACAATTTCCTTTACTTTACATTCAAGTTTAGTTTTCATGTTGAATTGATTGGCAACTTTAAAAATATACTACAGTTTTGGGCCCATTGCCACTTATTAATACTAGGTTTATTTACATCATTGCTTTTTATTTTCTGAGATGCGTGATATATAATAAGTCCTAATTTACATTTTTCAGTAAATCTATTTGTTTATTTTATCCTGTACAATTTCCTTTACTTTACATTCTAAGTTTAGTTTTCATGTTGAATTGATTGGCTACTTCAAAAATATACTATAGTTTTGGGCCCATTGCCACTTATCAATACTAGGTTTATTTACATCATTGTTTTTTATTTTTTAAAATGTGTAATAATTTACTTTTTAACTTTTAAAATTAAGAGTACTTATTAACTTTAGACTTTACTTTAATAGTTATCATTTATCGTAATTATTGGTTAAATAATTTTGTTTTTTCTTTCACATATCTTTCACTTACAACGTCAATAGTAATTGTTTTCATCTTTCTTTTTCTCTTCTTTAAAAATTTGAAAAAAAAAATAAATAAAAAAAGAAAAAGCATAAAATTTTAAAAATTGAAAAATAAAAAAAATTTAAAAATTTTGTCTTGTAAAAACGATTCTCAAGTATATTAGAGAAGTAACTATCTATCAAATACCATATTTCATTTCTAATTGATGAGACTTGAAAATAGTTTTTACAAGACATTTTTTTCAAACATTTTAGAAAAAGAAAAAGAAAAATAGAGCGAGAAAGGCCAAACTAATCTTCTTGGCATTGCATGTGACATGCACTTTGAAAAGAAAATAACATTATTTAACGGTTAATTACGGTAAATTATACTATAGCAAAGTTTAAAATTAATAAAAAGCATAACAATCAATTTTAAAATTTGAGAAGCAAATTGTCACACACTCCAAATACTGTTAGAGAGCAACTTTCTAAATAAGTTTTAATACTAACATATTTTACATCTTATTATCTCCATGTCCATTTTATTCTTCAAATTCATTTTAGTTTTTTATTCTAAAAGAAAAAAATATTTAAAAATAATTATAAAAAAAAAAAAACTAAAAATTAGAGAGAGGCGTTAGATCCATCCTTTAAGGTATATAATCATACAAATATACAATTTTAAGTTAAATCTTATCTTCGAATATGGATCATATTCTTGACCAAGTGATTAAACACTAGCGTAAAATAACAAAATAGAGACATTAAATTTTCCTTTCTTCTTTTGTATGTTTTGGGTAAGTGGGTTGGAAATTTTTGAAGATATTAACACTAAGAGAGAAAGAAACAAATATTAGAAAGAATTTTACAATCCACCATATAACATGAAAGCATGCAAATCACCTACCCAATTAAAATTATATATCTCGAAGGAAATTTCTTGAGAGAAAATGACAACTCAAAAATTGAGAGTGCATAGTCCATGACTCTACATATATATCCAATCGTACATCTGGACCACCATTCAAATCAGACGGTAGTTAGAGCACATAATGAAAACAAATTTGTTCGGTACCGCTACCACACCCTCTTGCTCTAAACTCTTTTTCCATTTAATTTATAATTACCTTCTCACATATATTTATTCAACTAAAAAAAAAAAAAACCAGCTTCCTCTTGGAGTGAAGAGGATCTTCTTGGTGGTGAGAAAGACAATAAGAAAGCAGACATTTTACCCTTTCTTTCTTTTTCTTTTCTTTTTTTCATATACCCTTGAACTACTTTTTCATTTGCTAATTAAACAAGCAATCCAAAACAGAGATATATTCACTCTGCTTTGAGTAGGGTTTTTTCTTGTCTCTATTTTTTTTTTTTTTTTCTGTGTTGAGTTGCAATAATATGGGAAGTGAATGCAATATTCCTCATAAAATCCACTATGATATATCTATGTCCAAGAGGACCAGAAAGCCATTGAATACCCGAGATGCCAATCGAAACCATGGTCCTCCGGAAGGTGATGTCAATGGAGGAGGAAGAGAAAGCTCTCCCACGGAAGTTGCTGAAGGAGAAGAAAATGGACATAAGAGCTTGAAGCAACTCATCAAAGGCGATGAAAAAGCAAGGGTGCTGGTGACCAATTCTAGTGATGGTGGTGGTGATGATGGTGGTGATGATGATCATGAAAGCAAAAGAAGGAGTTCGCTTGGCCAACACTTCACAGAAGATGAGAAGAATCTGCAGCTGATCACAACGCAGCAGAAAGAGGGTTTGCAAGGAAGGAAGCTGAAGAAAATGGTGAGTCGCTATGCAAAGGTTTTAAGCCATTTGATGAAGCTCAAGCGTGATCCTTCTCTCAAGGAATCCCACAAAAACCCCATTCTACGGTTGACTATGTAGGTTTTCTCTTTTACTTTTTCTTTCCTGTTGTGTATGTATTTTATATATGATTTCAGCATGTACATTCCAGAGGCTGATAATCTTTTGGTTTATTCCTATTGCAGTACATGCATTTCATTTGTTGAAGATGTCATACACTGAGTGTTTCTTGTCTTTCTGTTTTTTTTCCTGAAAGGAAAAACTATGGGTTTTATTATTATTGTTTATATTTATAATTAATATTTTTGTATTAACTGATCTTTACAGTACTATGAAACTTGTTCTGTATTATAAAACAAATTTCTGCTACTTTGGAGCAAGTCCTGGCCACATAAATGCATGACTTTCATAGTAATATTTTGACAACTCATGTTTTTACTTTCATCTTTTTATTATTATTGTTATTATTATTATTTTTGGTTTGCTAATGAGCTCTTATTATTTTGTTAAACAACAATCTTTGAGTCTCTTTATTCACCATCGATCTTTGATTTTTATCAGGACCACTATGCAAATCTCTAAGTTTCTTAACAGTAGTTCCCTTGTAAGTTATTTATTTATTTATTTATTTATTTTTGGTGAAACCCTTATAGACTTGATGAATTTAATAGCATAAATCACATTGATTTTTTTTTCTTTTTTTTGGTAAAAAACATAAATCACATTGATGTTAAATTTTTCTACTAAAACCCCTTATGGACTCGATGAATTTAATAACATAAATCACATTGATTTTTTTTATTTTTTTTTCATAAANACATTGATGTTAAATTTTTCTACTAAAACCCCTTATGGACTCGATGAATTTAATAACATAAATCACATTGATTTTTTTTTTTTTTTTTTCATAAAAACCATAAATCACATCGATGTTAAATTTTTCTACTAAAACCCCTTATGGATTTGATGAATTTAATAACATAAATCACATTGATTTTTTTTTTATTTGGTAAAAACCATAAATCACATTGATGTTAAATTATTCTACTAAAACCCCTTATGGACTTGATGAATTTAATAACATAAATCTCATTGATTTTTTTTATTTTTATTTTTTGGTAAAAAACATAAATCAAATTGATGTTAAATTATTCTACAAAAATCAGTTTTTTTTTTTTTTTGTACGGCCCACATGTATATGCATGACAACATGTAAAAACAACGACAAAAAAAAGTTTAAATGAAAAGAGTGATGCCGTACCTTGTAAAAAAATTATACGCCCGTTCCACTGACATTCATGAGGAAAACCAATAATAGATTCCACTAGTTTGCAAGTGAAGTATTTCTCATAAGTATTTCTCGTACCGCTGACATGCTACAATTGTTGCATGGTTGTCAACTTGTCAATAGACCCATTGCAGGGTCAATTCCATTACAAGAGGCAAGAGTTCAATCAAGGTTCAACATTTCTATCCAATATATCCTATCCTAGGATACAATCTCAAATAAAATCTTCCTTCTTTCATGTTTTATGTCATGGGTTCCAACATATTACCAAACGAAAAACAAATGTCATGGGTTCCAACAGCTTGTAACACAAAATTAAATCATTTGCTTCTTTAATAGAAAATAAATTATTTATCCACTACAAATATAATTTTCAGGCACAAAATTCGATAAGTTCAACATCCTCACTATTACAACACAAAAATGTAGCGATAGCATTTCATCACAAACATTTCACAACTAATTCACACAAAAAAAAAAAAACTCAATCTAGATTTTGTACATAACTATGAATGTCTGTGAACAACTAATCATAATTGTTCGAATGGAATGGATCAAA
This sequence comes from Ochetophila trinervis, assembly GCA_003254975.1. Classification (NCBI taxonomy): domain Eukaryota; kingdom Viridiplantae; phylum Streptophyta; class Magnoliopsida; order Rosales; family Rhamnaceae; genus Ochetophila; species Ochetophila trinervis. Next base: position 47,281 of record QANX01004838.1, read on the forward strand.
TCCTCCTAACATATCAAATTAATAAGTTGTAACTCAGTCTAAAGCGGATCGAATATTGGTACAGGCAGCCCAATCTGAGGTCATAATAAGTTGGACAAAACAATTCTAATGAACAAAAACAAAATCCATTAAAAAAATAAAAATAAAATAAAATAAAACAAAACTTGAAAACAAAAATGGCTCAAATCTGGGAAGAAAAGATACAAAGAAATGCTAGCTGCACTGCTGCTTGTAATCAGGAAACTTGTGAAAGCTCCAAACTAGGTTAAATGGATGCTCTATGTACCCTGGACTGGACCCATCACCAACCTCTAACAGAGCAATACTTCATATTAACAAAACTTTAATCTTTATAAATAGCTTCAAGCACCTCTCTTAGTCAGTACACAACATGTGGAGGAAATTCAGCACTACAAGAAGTAATCAGGCGTCCTACGGGTTACATCAGGTTCTCCTCTCCTTGGAGCCGGCTCAAACTGTAGTGGTAAAGAATAATGAATTTTTTTTCTAGTAAACTACCACCAATCAAACTAAAATAAAAAAGGCAATCAATGTATAAACATTGCCCATTCAAAATGTTATTTACAAAGCCAAACTTCCCCATTTGTCCGCGCGTGTGTGTGTGTGTGAGAGAGAGAGAGAGAGAGAGACCTGGATAAAAGTATGCTCTCTGCAGTCATCAACTTCCAAAATGGAGGCCATATTCCCACAGCGATAACAATAGTTGGGTGCACTGAATATGGTAACCACCTTTTGATCCTGTCAAAAACAATGTCAAGAAACTAATTAGACCACATTATATACAACACACATAACAATGGGGGCATCCATCACTGGAGAGAAAAAAAGTAATTACATGTCCCCAGTTAAACCCCTCCATAACCAGCTGATGAGCTCTAGCAATCAGCTTCAGGTTGTTGGTATGGTTGAATTGCTCAGATATGTCCTGAAAAAATGTGATGACAGATAAGGAAGCCACCAAAGTATGAAGAAGAGCCAGTTATATAAGAGAAAAGCAGATAATAAAACTGGATGAGTCAGTATTACTTGGCCAAAAGTATATCCAGCACCACGGGGTGAAATACCCCAACCACACCGATCATCTGGATCAGACCATAAGAGATCACACATGGGCCCTTCATGAGGGACTTCTTGAACACGGTCAAAATTCCGTATGCTATCAAGGGTCTCAATGGATGGAGACAGCCCACCATGCAGACAAAATATTTCTGATTCAACCTATAAATTCATATTACTTATCAATTGTTTGATCTGTAATTTTGTACACACACACACGCATATAGAGATTGGTTCTTCATTCAAAAAGAAAAAGATCCTGCTCACCAATGCTGTCAATGGAAGATAGTCGAATAGGTCAGTAAAAATCTTCCAAACATTAGCAGTACCATACCTGTAATTAGACAGATTGTAAGGACACCTAAAAGAGTATAGCACGTTCATTATCATAACATGATCAAAGCAACAAAGTGAAGCACATTATGAAATTATGAAGTCATAATTGTTCAAGTCCAATTCAACTCATCTAATAATATGAGAGACAGAGAGTCTTACAAAAAAATTCCAAAAAAAAAGCCTATAGGTTTAAACAAGTGATCAAATGTATAATAAGTAATAACATTTCCGATGAAAGCCAAAAATATCCAAGAACAAATGGCACTCACTTCCGTAGGCATTCATCGTAAAAACCATAAACTTGAGTAATCTGTAGATAAAACAAATAAGTTAACAATATGCTAACCATCAATATTGCCAACATGTTCTTGATATCTCATGGAAGAAAAAAGTATTATGAAGGTGTATTCCAAAGGAGGAAAAATTGATAATATAATACCTGACGACTTTCATGATTTCCTCGAAGAATTGTTATTCTTTGTGGATAACGCACTTTAAGGGCCACTAAAAGCTGAATAAAATGAGATAACCAATTACTATTACCATAATACAGACAATCTGAGTGATATTGTGAAAAATAATGAATGCAAATGATTCAACCAGAACTTACTGTCACAGTTTCAACTGAATAATACCCTCGGTCTACATAATCTCCCATAAACAAGTAATTGGAATCTGGACACTGTCAAATAATAAGAGCAAAGGTAATTATAAATTTCATAAAAGGGCTATTATAAGGATTATGTGTACCTTTTGAATTAATGTCTTAAAACATGTTTGGGATTGCTAGCATTGTTAAAAGATGCTTTAAGATAAAAGAGCTTTCTAGTGGGTTTGCTTATTATTGTTAATTAGCTCTTTTGATGATTAAAATTGTTAAAAAGTGATTCATAAAAAAGCACTTTTGTATAAGAATCACTTCCTACAAAATCTTTCCTAAATTGGCTGGAAAATATTTATGTAGTTAGTGGCAAAGCTTTACAATATATGCCACATTATCCTTTTTGCTAATCATATAATACAGAAATATATATCCAATATGACAAACATGTATATAAACATTAATGTTAGAGCAAACATTACCTTTCCCCCAATTCGGAAAAGTTCAGCAAGGTCATGAAATTGCCCATGGATATCACCACAAATGGTCACAGGGCTTTTAACGGGCTGCATACATAAATTAAAATGTATTAAAGAAAAACAACTTAGCTAGAAAAGCTGGTAATAATACATTATGCTATGTGATAGTGCACTCAGCTTTGCAATAATGTAATAATACATTACAGCACTGCCAAAACACCTTACTCTTTCTGTCAATATAATTCCCATTGCTCATAAAAGCTGAGACCCTCAGCGTATAAACACAATCTCATACATATTACCAAACTACGCACTCAACTTATATAGAGTTTATCATTCTTTCACTCTTACACCCTGTATTCATTAGTGAACTCATTGAGAATCCAAGACAGTCAACCTCAGAAAATATTGCTTCCAAAAGAGTAGCCAAATCTGAAACTAAGAGAACTTTCCAATGAGGTAGTAACATCATAGAATTAAACAGGCCACCCGAATCTTTACGAAAACTTTCCAAGAGAAGCAAAACTTTTTAGAGAGTAATCACATTACCATATTTTGTATATCTTGTATGCACAGAAGCATGTAGAAAATCAAAATAGTAAAGGAGAAAAAGGTACCTGAACATTGCTTTCGTCCATGAGTATCTCCTTTGCTTTCTCACATAAAACTATAACCTACATCCACAGACACAGACGCAGAAAAATCTTACCCACCTCTTTAGCAGTAACGAATGACGAAGAATAGGGGTCAGGATACACCTTAATGTATTTTAACTATATGCGCCCAACAGTTTTTCATATTCATAAACGATTCCACCATTCTAATTGAAATTTTACGTAATTAAAAATAATTGAACAATATCAATAAAATAAAATAAAATTCTAGAACACAGTTAAAAGACTAATATTACCAATTATCTGTTCTTCGGAAAAAAGAAACAGTGATCAATATGCAAACCTCACAAGAACTGGAAACCAGATTTGTCAACTCTACGACAAATGCATATTGCTTAAATCTAATGTAGGGCAAAAAAGAACACAAATTTTATATCCCGAATAGGTAAGGTGAAAATTCGATGAAATCAAGAAAACTAGGTTAGATCCCGGAATTCAAAAGGAGAAAAACAACATGGAAGGAAAAATGCGGGAAAGAAAGAGAAGAAACCTGGTGCTCCGACAAGGGTTTGCAATCCATGAGCTGTGAAATGTGGTTGTCCAAGTCGAAATTGCCATGATCCACACTCATCTTGCCCTCTTCTTCGTCGTCGTAGTCGTCCTGCAACGCCAATTTCTCGTCTTCTCTACGCAAAAACTACACTCACTCTCGACTCACCAACACTACAAACAGACACATAAGTTTAATTTTAAACAGGAAAAAACCAGAAACAAACAAACACAAAAACTAGTTTCCTTTGGTTTTATTGCCCAAATGACTAGAGTCTAAATCCAATTCTCAATAAAACCATCAAATCTCACCGCGAAATTTTTTTTGTAATCTTCCCAAAAATAAATTACTTTTAAAGCCGGAATTTTTTTTTTTTTTTTTTGAAATATGTAAAGATGGAAATTCGATTGGAGTATTTAATATATATTTATGTTATCCTATTTTATTGGATCCATTATTTTCTTATTCTGTGTTTTTGCACCCAAAAAAAAAAAAATAATAATAATAATACTAATGTTTATTTATTTTTGTTTAAATACACAAACTTTTAATCTTTTTATGTTCCAACATCCAAAATTTTTTTAATTTGCAAATGCAAATCACACAATATATTGCCTCGTGTATTCGCAAAATTCTGCAGCCGTAAAAGATCTACATAAACCTTTTTTAAAAGGTGTTTGTTTCAACAAAAATATAACAATAAATCTCTAATATTTTATCATTTTAAGGGATATAACTTACTCAACTTTCATAAAAGATAATGATTGGGGGTGTAACTATTTAAATAAAGAAACTACTCTAAAACAATTTCATCCACGTTTAGTATAATATTAAATTGGTTACAAAATAGTCCGTACATAAAAGTTACATGTCTAATTTATATGGAACCAATTTAAATGAATGAAATTTCATAATCGATAATAAATGAATGAAATTGTATCTTGAAAAAATAAAATAAGCAGACCATATTAAAATACAGATAAGAAGAGATTCCAGTGCCCAATTGGTGCTGATCATTGTAATGCAGTGTCTATTTTAGTTTATTAGATTTAGAAGTATATATCAGAAAATTGTTACTGTTATTCTCGAATTCTAATTTCCTGCAAACTTTCACCAGATATGAATGACAACTATCTGTCAATGAATCACAAATTTATATACACAAACAATATCCTACAAAGAATGTCCCGCATGGAAGATTGCATTACTATTACAAAAGAATTAAAATGAAACGAATGCTTAAAAATTCATTATGTTAACCCGGTTCACCGGACCACTTCATGGGAACTCTCTCCTGAAAACTTCTTGGTCCATCTCAGGACCATTCTTGAAAGATCAGGCAATTTATGTGATACGTTACAATGATTTTGAATATCAATGGTTATCTTCTATCTTTTCCGGCATTATACCAACAGTGGCTCTATTAAAGGTTTCGAAAAGGGGCGGTGAAGTTTCATGGTGTATGTTACCGCCACTGCGAAAAGAGCACAGATTGCCGGAAGAAGACCTAAACCAAGTCTTGTAACTGAAAAGTAGATATTATTATCTATATTACTTCCCTGCATGGCTAGAGAGCTACCTGCATTATGGAGTATGCTATCAGATTAAAAATATGAAGTTCTGAACTGAGAATCACGACTTGTTTAAAAGGACATTAATTTTCTTTTGCATGGGAAGAGGGAAGATGAAAAGAATATCTAGTTTTAACAATTCAATTTGACTATGCCTCAGTATCCAGTAACTTAAAAGTATATTTTGTTTTAATTTATCAATTCAATTTGACTATGCCTCAATTTCAAATAATTTGAGTAGAATAAATGACTTTATTCAGTCTCTACACGAGGTTTTATTCTTCATCAGAGGTGAATAGCTGAAATAGGCTTGATAGCATACCTTTCCTGCTTTTCCATACAACTTCCTCATAAAAAGACCAATTTATTTCTAATGGTTTTACTAAACAGTGGAGAATGCAGCGTAATTGGGCGGACTTGATATTTTTGGGATCAGTGGCAACTTATTTTATTTATAAGACTTTGTGTTCTGATCATCCTAACCCCTCAATTATGTTAATCAGACCAATTTTGTCCTCGGCTTAAGTTTTTGATATCTTAATCTCTTCTGTTTAGCAATACATGCTGTTGCAGGCATGACTTCAAGAAAGCAATTATATCATGTGAAGATTCTGAAAATGAGATTCTACTTACTTTGATAAGACTGAAGAACATATAAAGCAATCCCACACGAGATTTTGTCCAAGAAGCTCAATGATCCACAAACAAATGCACAGCCATTGAGATCTGTATCAATTAGAACACTTTGCATACTTACTCCAGTCACCTGTTACACGAAAGAAATTTTAGAACCAAAGTTTTCAAGAACTATCAAAACGGAGAAAAAATAATAATAAGCATTTAGCTTACTAGCTAATCCTTTTTGTTTAGCATTAACTAAAAGATATTCTTGCTATTTTGGACCAAAGTTCTTAATCTTGATCTGAAACTAAGGTAATAACTTTAAAAAGGGTAAAAGTTATGTCAAAACAGATGTCTTGCTATAAAAGGTTCTCAGGTACCTTATTGCTAAGTATTATTATGCAGATAATGCTAGACTAATGATGAACTTTCTCTATAACAACGGTATTTTCATTGACTGAATATAATGTTTATTTATCTTCCCATAGAAATTCCATTGAAGTGCAATAAACTTGTAAATTGCAAGAAATTAATCAAATACTTAAGAACCAAATATTACATCATACCGTCATTAAAGCATTTGCTACACCAATAAATATTGATACAATGTACATGAAGCCACTCATGTTTCTAGGCAAAATAAGTATCCCCGCACCACAAAATATCCAAATAATTCCTCCAGCAGTATAGTAGGCCTTAAGACGTTGGCCAGTCCATGCAACCTCCTGCAATGTGACGGTTTAATGTTTTGTAATCAACAATCAAAGCATACAAAGATCACATAAAAATCTTTGACCACTGAGTTTCAGAAGGAAACCTGTAAAGTAACTGATAAAATGAAGCTGAATATGTAGATGATTGCAGGAACCTACTCCCATAAGTTAAACTACACAATTAGCCTTTCATTCTTTCCAAAATGTATAATCTCAAAGGTAGAAAGAAATACTACTTTTACAAGATTTTACACATACCAAAGCTTTAGCTGATTGTGCCATCCGCAGGTCATTAATTACATAAAACGCAAGATATGCCTGATTAAAGAGAGGTCATATATGTAAAAACTAAATTAAATTGCACATAAACATCCTGGAAAAACTCATTTAAAAGGGATAAATTTATACAATATTTCCAAGATAAAGGTGCTTCAGAAAAGAAATTTTCCACTTGGCAATAACACTATTAAGTATTAGCAGCTCTATATGTTGTATTACATATTGTGAAAATATGTACATTCTTTTCATTTAACAAAATAAGTCACCAAAAATAAAGAAATGAGAAGCTTGCTAACCTGTGAAACATTAAGTACAAGTCTAGTGAGCACATAAACTAGAGCAACCTGATAATATAAAATTCTCTTAAACCAGTATGTCCACGAGATCCTTGCATGACTGTTTCCTTGTATGCCTACCTTTAGTCTACACAGTACATGAAAATGATTTTTATGAGCATGTCACTGCAATTTCATAATAGGATACATGATTCCAAAACAAAATTATGATACTTGAAATCATTCTCCGGCACATGATTTTATTAAATAAGGCAACAGCCTCTTGAAAATTGAGTAAAATGATTTGATAAATCACACAAAATAATTAGCACACCTTGGCTCTTTGGTTCCGAGATGGAATATACCCACGAAGCAGCATCCAATGAAAATTGACAAATATGCTATCCAGCGGTACTGTTCATTTGTAAAAATTACATAACAATCATGCTTGACGAGAAGCTCTAGCAGATAGAATCAACAAAAATACCTGATTTTCAATATCAGCATGTGTTTTTGCTGGAGTGACACTGAAGACTATTAAAGCAACTCCATACAGGCTGAGGTTGGCAACCTTGCAGAGAAATAAACAGGGCTGTCAATCAGTGTACAAGAAGGGCTAAAAGATTTGTTAGTAATTTAATATGCGTGGGGAGCTGACCATTGTAAAAGCATTTCGACAGCTAGCCAGCACTACTCTGCTTGTTGAATTCAGTGTGATGCAATTCAACATAGACCTTCAACAAAAATAATTATAATTCATACAAATACTTTCATGTCCAAGGAATGTGTTCCTATATTTTATTTTAATCCCTTAATTAACTTCTAGTGAGGGAGAGATAAATGTTGAGGGCTTCAACGGTGCTTTATGCTTAATAAATTTCGGCTTCAATGGCTTTTTGGCTCAGTTAAATATAAAGGCAATGGTTACAGATATTCAGCTCTTTAGCATCACAGTAGCTCCGCATTTTTATTGAATGAAATGTCAAGAAAACCTATAAAATGTCAAAAGTAACATTACAACATATTGGTTATAGACGGAAACTAGAAGTATAGTTTTTTACATATGTAATAGCGAATTTGTAAAATGAAATGAAGTACTCACATGTGAGAAACCTGTGTAGCAGCCCAACCCACATTAAAGATTGCTGCAAATGTGCTATAACTAATAGTTTCTAATGCTGATGAAGATGTAGCGAAAATCTTACAAGGTAAGCAACCACCAAAAACAGATGAAAATGAAATAGCAACCAAAACAGAGCCCGCAGCATGCCAAATTTTGAAATGTCCAAACCTGTCTATCTATCAAAGAACAAAACGAAAAAGCAAGAACATTAATTACAACAATCCAAGGTCACAAGATTCCTAAGAAGCACATAAACATGAAAGAGTATTAAAGTCATTTCTACTAAATCACTTAGAAAGTAACTTAGCAGGATGTCAAGGTTGAGCCATTACAACACTTTTTTTTTTTGGGTAATTGGTTCATTATAACATTTCTACACCCATCGTTGAGATTACCCATGAGGGTGGATAAATTTAGATATCTATTCCAAGATTAAAAAACTAGTTAGCATACTTTGTAAATTCCCTGAACTGCCACCTTGCTCTGCCACTCAACCACATCCAATTAAATTGGACTAAGGTTTAATTAAAATGCATGTAACTGAGTTGAGTGCAGTTTAATTGAAAGAAAGGGAGCACTCAAGAACAAACCTAAAAGACTTAAAATGAATATATCTCTGTATTGCTTATTTATTTTTAGATCAGGACAAAACAGCATTCCATAAGCTTTCCAAATTTTGAAACAGATACCATGTGTAAATTTCCTTATTACAGAGCACTCTAAATCACATATGAATCATAGTGACCTAAACAGTGAGAACGTGTCATCTGCATTAATCTAGATAGTCAATGTCCAAAGGTTCAAGTTCCACAGTAAGAAGATGATACTGATCTATTGTGATACCAAAAGACACATATAACTAATCAAACTAGTGATGAAATAGAAAAGATGGCAACCGAATAAATGTTAAAATGCATGCTAAAGAAATATGACTACTATGCGTGAAGAACATATTTAGTTTCAAAATACCAGTTCACCAGCAAATATGGTTGTGAATCCATCGGCAATTTGACCGGCAAGCATAACAATAGCAGCATTCCTATGTTTTTTGAAAGAAAAAGAGTTATTTAAAAAAAATTAATTTCAAAAAAAAAAAAAAACCAAGAAATGGGGCCATAAGGAAAATAGACAGAATTGCATATGCTTTAAAACATACTATTAACTCTCACATGCAACAGAAACAATAACTGACTCAGTTTGGTTTACTTATTGAGATCTGCATTTCCTTTTACAAAATGCAGAATCTAAGACTGTATGCACATATTTTCCCCATACTAATGCATATTCATTTTTTTATCATCATATTAATGCATAATCAATTTGAAAACAATGCATGTGTGCACAAATATACACAAAAATGCAATAGAAATGTAAATCCAAGTAGATTCTAACTGTTAAATTAAGCAAATTAAATAAATACAATCACCCATTTTAGATATATATACCGTGGAGAAAATCCAATATCTGTCAAGAACAACAAGAGATAAGTAAACCAGCAAGAAGCAGTAATGTCATTGAGCATGTGCCCTATGCCATAATAAAATACAGACAATCTCCCAAGGGGCTTAGTGAATGAATCATCACCTTCGGCATCATTAACCATATTGGTAAAATGTATACCTGCAAATTATGAATTTGAAGCCTTTGAGATTTCAACGTGAATAAATACTGAACCAGAAAAACTAACTTTGCAAATCCATATTGGAAAAAAAAAAAAAAACACCAGAGCTGAACCTTACTTCTTTCTTTGATCTACACAATTTCAAAAGATGATGATAACTCCTAAACGCATGAATCATATCCAATAAAGAATACGAAATATCATGACAGTATGACTTTCTAAAACATGTAAAACACCAAAGCATATCATTTGCTTGCTTCTATTGCTTTTGAAAAAAATCAGTGCAAACACAAATCCTAATGCATAACATTTGGAGCACAAGTTTATCAACTTCCTATTAAAAAGAAACTTATGATCTGGATAAGACACTTATGCCCTCAAACAAAAAACTGGAATAGTTAATTGATCATCAGGTGATATCAACTCCATGAACTCTAATAAGGCAACCCACAAAAAAGAGAAAAAGCACGCAAATAATAAATAAACATATTATATCACAAACCAGTGTGTGAGAGGTGGACTGGAATTGGCTTTTATTCTGTAACACAAAATCCATAAAGAAGGCATTGATATTTGAAAACTAACAATAACATGAACTGAATCTAGGACCTAAAGTTTTGATACCATAACAAAGATCAAATCACTACCAGTGTGACTGTTCTCATAAGTTCGAAGTTATGAGAAATGGATTGAAATTGATTATATAACTTAATAAAAACAGAAACAAGGACCTTCCACCATAATACACTAGAGAAAGTACAGAAGCATAGCCCAGAGAAAAGAAGGGGGGAAGAAACCAAGATCTACATAATCAGGTAAACTCACTAAATTAACTATTTAAACCGTCCTCGAAAGTATTCCTAGTTATAACTCAAAACACCCCTTCCATTGATCAATGGGGTTGCTTCATACTGCTTAAGAACAAAAATGAAACCTAATAAAGAACCAATAAAAAGAGAAAACACAAAAGAAGCGGTGCAAACCCACCAGAAAGAAAACAAGCAGAATCCCAATAAACTGGGGCGCAGAAAGACAGATAAAATCAGATAAGGGAATGAAGGAGGAACCAACCCTTACCTTAAATACCAGAAACGTGAATTGCCGAGTGGATATAAAGATACCCAAAACAAACAAACTGTAATATTATAATAATGTATGACGGCCGTAACCGTCAGCTGTGCAAATGGATATCCATAAAGAAATGATTTTTAGGTGTATTACTACCTACACTAAGCGTCTCTTTTGTACTCTTCCTGGTAAACTTTAAGTCTCTCTCTGCTTCCCTTTTTCTGGGTGTGCGTGAGCAGCCCTCCATAAACCCCACAAATCGCTTCTTCGGGACTTGGAACGTCAACGGACTGGGAAGAGGAGCTGAAAGGACATCTGGATCCTTCCCAAACCGCTCTCACACGGTGGAATAAGGAAGGGTTACTGTGTAATTTCGGTGGAGTTGCTGTTTGACAAATGGGCGGTCTTGTTTGTCGTCGTCTTCCCAAAGACTCGCAAAATCCATGGTTTTTTTTTTTTTTCTTTGAAGAGCTCTGGGACTCAGTGACTAAACTTGCTTTACACGCTAAATATTTAGCATTGGACAATTGACGGAGGCTTGTGGGGCATACCCATATCTCATCCCCAAGGACCAGCACTGATTTTTCTTTCTCCCATCAAAGATTTAGATTCGACTGGTAGATTTGTTATTTTATTTATTTAATTTTCAAACATAGGAAACAAATAACGATGTTTATTTCAATGGGTTATTTATTTTAAAAAATATAATTTTTTAAATAAAATATATTTTTAAAATTTTAACAAAGTAAAGTAAACAATCAAATATTTTTTCCAATTACAACTTTATTGCTTTTTATTTTTATTTTTTTATAAACATTTATTGTTATGTTTATTTTCCTTTTCTTACTTCCATTATCNATACTTTTAAAAAGTGTATTGGAAATACTCTAGAGTATCAAAACCGTTTTCATTCTCGAGAGTTTTAGAATCCATATTTTTATTTAAGTTTGAGTAAATTAATTGATTAAATATATGTCTAAATTAAGATACAGTTATGAATGCATAATTAATAAGTATAGATGCCAAATGAAGGCATGTGTGTTACGCAATAAGCATTGATAATGGCATTTTAAAGGTTAAAATAGTCAATTTGGTTGATCTACTTGATATCGTTCTCAAGCTTAAAATCTTATAACATAACATAATATAAGTTTTTTTTTTTTTTTTTAAAATATTACAAGTCAAACGAAGGGATTTGGTGAGAGTTGCATCAAATTAAATTTTTTTTGGGTAAAATTTGCATCAAAGAGTTGAGTTCTATTATTGCTGACTTTTTACATGGTATTTTTTATCCTTCTTCTTTCATTTTTTTGTTTTTTTTTTGTTTTTTTTTTTTTTTTTTGGCAAAGCATGCAAGTTATATATAAAAAATAAAAAAATAAAAAATACTGTCTATGCATATGATGATAAAAATCCATTAGAATCAACAAATTTAAAACTAATGCAACTAGTTGATTTTCTCTTCAACATCAATGCTAAAGTAACTTCACAATATATTGAAAAAAAACAATAGTTTTTATTTAAATAATTTAAAATAAGGAGAAAAAATTTGGTTTTTTTTTTCAATTTTTTTTTCCTAATAAATGTGTTGGAATATGGATCTAGTTTGCTGACATAAAAGCCCAAGTCAGGAAAGCCCAGATGATACGTAGGCCCGTAGTTGACAGATCAAATATTTTCATTTTTTTAATCAAAATAGTTTAAAATTTGAAGGACTGAAAAAATATACTACTTCTCTCGACTTGAAAATATCGACCTATTTTTACCACGAAAAAAAATATCGACCTATTATAGCTACTATATATATATATATATGTGTGTGTGTGTGCGTGTGTGTGTGTATTAAATTGCGTTTTTCCCTGTCTCTTGGATTTAATCCTTTTTAACTGTTAAAAATTTAATAAACCTTCTATTTTATTTTTATTTTTGCCAAAGATTTTTTTTTTGATGATTTCATGAAGTTTCAATTAATGTTTCATTAGGCAACACAATTCAAAAAGGCTCTTCCTAGTTTCTACTTTCTAGAGGTGGTAGGACTTTCAAAGTAATTATCTCAATATTAGCTATAAAATACTATAATGGGCAAGATTAGTACTAGTAGTAGGACAATTAATATAGTGATTATTAATTTGTTTTTATTTCAAGCACTTTTTACTTTTTAAAAATTAAAGATCTTTAGATAAAATGAATGCACAATCATTTAAACTGATAAAAATGTATGGCATGACTTTTAAAAAATTGTTCAGACTTTTAAGATTTAAAATTTACTTCTAAAAATATTTAGATTTTTTTTTCTAAAATTTTTTAACTCAAGTTAATGAGACGTAGCTTTCCAATTTTATTTTGAAAAAACTTGAAGTTTTGAGAAGCAGAAATATAAATTTTTTCGAATAAAATTATTACTACAAATACACATGCGTATTAATATAAGTCTATACATTAATATCGAAGATAAAAGGATTCAAATTCATGATCATTGACAAAAACCATTCTGTTGCTGAACACCATTTTAGTTGTTAGCAAGCAATTAAACCATCTCATCAAACAAATAAACTAGTGGTTAATGGAGACAGTAAATCGTGCTGCACTGAATGCAAAGCCATTATTCTAGACTAAAGTCAGTTCAAGACCATTTAGTGATGTCATTGACACCGGCAATGATGTCATTACGGCATATGCAATATGAGCCAATTCACCAATATTAACCATCATCATCAGAAGCCTCTAAAAATCATGTCAGTGGGTTGGTGAAGTGAGCCACTTTCATCAAATCCCTCCCTTCCCACTTTCACATTATCACCATTCTTCTATCCTTTTCACACTTGGCCTTTTTTCTCTTTTCTTTTCACCTCACCAATCTTCCTCTACTTTCATAGAATTTCTTTTTGCGCATACCAAATTAAGAAAAACAAACCCTATTCACAACAGAGAACTAATTAAAGAGCTTCAAAAAAAAAAAAAAGTCCCATGCCAGAGGGCACTACCAATGGGTTTTTCAATCATTAAACAAGTGACTAAATAAGAACCACCAAGCAAATTGGGTCTTCACCATCTCACTCTTTTGTCTCTTATAAAAAGCCAAATAATTCATACAAAGTTGGTACTTTGTAGCAATTTCGATTCTCTGTGGCCAATTCTCAAACAGTTTTGACAAAATGGCAATGGGGTTTGGCTTATTAGACCACTACACTGAGAGAAAGTCACTTGTGGTTCTGGTTTGTGTATCCATTATAGGAAGCTTTGCAATGGCAGATCCAGCCAAGGACAGAGAAGAGTGCACACAGCAGTTGACAGGGCTTGCCACGTGTCTTCCTTACGTCGATGGTGAAGCCAAAGCTCCCACAGCAGATTGCTGTAGCGGTCTGAAACAGGTTCTGAAGGATAACAAGAAGTGCTTGTGTGTTATAGTTAGAGACCGTAATGATCCTGATCTGGGTCTCCAAATCAATGCAACTCTTGCTTTGGGGCTTCCTACGGTTTGCAATGCTCCTGCCAATGTCTCCAAGTGCCCCGGTGAGTGGTTGAGTATATAATTCCCACTCTTTTATGTATTCATTCAAAATTGGTGGAAGTTCTCTACCTAGCTATGTATATGGATATGCAATGGGATTCTGATTATTCTTTTCTTTCTTTTTTTTTCTTTTTATTTGGAAATTGGGATGATGCAGAGCTTCTTCACTTGGATCCTAAATCGCCAGAAGCTCAAGTCTTCTATCAGTTGGAAAAGAACTCTGCTGAAAATGCCAGTGCTCCTGCTCAAAGTCCTACTGGTAAGCAATAGAATTATAGCAATTGTGATAGGTCACATAGCCACTAATATAAGGTGTCTGATGAATGCTAAAAAGAATAAAAAATTTGAAAGTTCATCTTCCATCAATTTAAGCATTTAGAAATGATAATTGAACATGTTATAAGCCTCTAAGTCTCGGAAGTTTTGAGTTCAAAACTTAACATATCCACTAAAAAATTAAATACACATGTAATGTAATAGCTTATAAATGAATCCAAAAGAGACCAAAACTACATGTGAATAAAAAAAATACTTAAAAAAATTGAAAATCTATCTCCCGTCGGCTTGAAAAAAAAATAGTGATTCAACATGCAAACTTTTCTATCTCCTATTACAAAATTAGTATATATATTTGATCATAACTATATAATTTGATTGTTTATGTTGTTTGTGGCGACAGCTGGGGGTCCAGTGAGAACCAAAAGCCAGGGGATAAGTTCTGGAAGCGGGACACAAGGATGTTGCAGTGGGAATAAAGGGCTGGGATTGGACACAGTAGTCGGAGGGGTTATGCTTTTTTGGTATTACATGGGTGACCACTTGTTGATATAGCTAAACACTTCATGTGGATCTCGTTACTCTGATCAATGACAATATGATAATGAGGAAAGGAAAAGTTAGTGAGCAATTGAGAAGTGGTTTTTTTTGGTTGCCAATGCTGTATACATGTTCACATTTTAAACCACTTTAAAGCTGTGTGTTGTGTTGGGGTCCTTGGGGATGGAAAACTAATTTCACTTAATTACTTTATGATATGGAAAACAGACATGTATTCCATATAATAAGACTGTTCAAATTCCTTGTATTTTATGGTTTATCTACAAATGGATATTGTTTTATTTTGTAGCTAGTAAAAAAATATTAATAATATATATGTTTCTGGCTTCATCCATCCAATAATTTATAATAATAGAACACCAAAAAATAATCAATCTACCAATTGATAGGAGCATTTTTGTTTTTTTTGGAAAAAATAAAAATGAAATGGTAATATTGTAGATTTCTGGTCAAGAACTCCATATCATGAGGCATTATAGTTTGGAACCATCTGACATCAGCCAAGACTCAAACTTGCATACATAATAGTTGTTAATACTCAAACCACAATTTTCAATAGCAATTGGCAAATGGAATGAGTGTTCTTTTTTTCTTTTTTGGATTAGTTATACGGATGTCTTTGCTTCCAATAGGTGTAAAAAAAAAAAAAAATTAACCGACTAAGTTCAATTTAATTCAACTTGAATCGGCTATTTCATAATAATTGTATTAAATCGGTTTCAAAATTTAAAATTTGATAATCAAATTGGTTTTGAAAAATAAAAAAAAAATCGATGAAATTAATCTAAACCAAACCTGTTAAAATATTAATAATTAAAAAATATATATCCAAAAATAGCTAATAAATTATAATATTTTTTAGTTTATTTATAACAGTTTGTATTATTTAATTAAAAGAATTAGTTACAATTGATACATTATTCTAACTATTTTTGTTTTACTCAAAATAAATATTTTTATTTTTTCCTAATGTTTAGAGATTTTAATAATTTTATTAGCTATTTTATATAAATTAAAATGTTAAAATCCAAAATTTCAACTTTCTAGTATTTAAAATTTAAACTCAATCCACAATCAACCCTTCAATCTAATCCAAATTAATTATTATTAAATTTTATGTTGAAATTAATGTATATTAGATTAAAAAATATCAATTAATAATTAAATCAGATTGATTATTACTAAATTATATCGATTTTGAAAGAACAAACACATCTAATCCCTACCTTTGGACCTAGAAGGAAAAATATGCCCCCGGTTGTTAATATTTAAAATTTTATTTATATATACTCTTTATTAATCATGCTTTTTCAGAAATATCTTTATCATTAAAGATTGCCCATGTATTACTGGCTTCCCTTGTCTCAAAAACTCTACCCTCTTACCCATCAGATCCTGACCTTGTGGTGAACTCTGAAACTCCACATTCATTTTTCATCAAAAAAAAAACTCCACATTCAGGTTTCGGCCTAAAAACCGAATCGGATTCTTGGTTTCCGATCGTATAGTGGCTTAGTAATTGACTATGGCCTTCTTTCTTCTTGCAGTATCATTTTGAGATCAGCAAACAAATGTTTCATTAAGGCTTGAAACCAAGCCCAATATAGAATTTGATCACGGCCCATTTACTACCCAAGCATGGAGTATCAGGAGGAAAATTACCAGAAAAAAATAAAAATAAAAATGAAGTATTAAGAGGAGTACCGACAATGATGGTAGATGACTTTATAACTAAGTTATCCCTACGGATAAGATGAAAAAAAATAATATAATATATATGAACACAATCAAAAGGGAATTTGAGAGGGCATCCAAGGCATTTATTGAAATGTCTCCGACTTTCTAGTTCTGTGATAAGTGGATGAATTACATCTTCAACATCACAAGTTCGAAAAAAAATGGACACAACTAAAAAAAAAAAAAGGCATTTATTGAAATTAACCAACTTATATATATATATATATATATATATATATATATATAAATGATGTGGTGCACACCAGACGTGCTTATGCCAAACGTACTGTTTTGATTAAATAATGAAACGTGCGTTTCATGATTTGGCAGAGCTCAATTGCAGTGCTTAGAGCGGGGCTCGATATTCAGCTTTGTCTTCTTCAATTTTGTTGAGTTCACATCAGTTTAGGGCAGGACAGCTACTGCAGTTCATCGTAAAGCATTCGTCGCACCAGTACGGTTGCAGCAACCTAGCATGTTTTCTGCTTTCCATCTTCACCGAACAACTAAAAAATATGGTTATGTTAATCTTAAAATTTTATGTTTTATGGCCGATTTTGATTCTTTTTTTCTTTTTCAAATATATAATTAATTGAAGAAAACTCATATTATAGCTACGTGTCTACATATAAAAGTTAAAAATAATATAAAAATAGAGAAAAAAAAATAATTTAATACCTGTTGAAATTGTTTATCTAACTGATTTGCAGGTGAATTGTCAGTGAAATTGTTAGAATTTTCAAATATACGGACTAAAAAATTGAATATCAGCAAAATCGAAAAAAACGAAGCTGAAAATCAAGTCCTACCCTAAGCACTGCGATCGAGTCCTACCAAATAATAGAATGCACGTTTCATAATTTAACTAAAACGGTGCATTTGGCGGAGACACTTTCCATATATGCCCGCATAGTGCGCACCACATCATTTCTATATATATATATACACACACAATTATTTTCTCCTAATTTCAACTTACCCAATAAAAAAAAATTTATACTAATTTCAAGTGGTTAAGAAGTTATAAGTAATGCAATCTATCATCTTTCTGCGGCAGATATGTTTGATGATTTTTGTAGGCCCCGTCTTTCTTCATTACTGATGTAATGATTAAAAGCCATCTGGGATCCTTAAAGCATGCAGTGATGCAGTGAGTTAATTATAGCTTAAGATTTTCTACAATTATCTACTCATTTCAATAATACTCATATCCATCACAAAATGTTTAAAACAACCGATGAATAGATAATATTAAATATTATTAAAATCTATGATAAAAAAAAACGTTATTTAAAATAAAATAATATTAATATATTATTTTATTTATAAACAATATTATTATATTAATAAATAATATTATTTTATTTATAAATGCTAATTGTTTGATATAACTATTTTAATTTTTAATAATTGTACTTTTTAGTTATTTATAATACCTCTTACTTTTTATATGATTCTCATCGGGAAGCATATTTATGCTACATCAAACCTCCAACAAAAGCAAATCAATTTCTGTACGCACAGTGTAAAGCAATAGCATCCTAGTCAATTCATCAAAAAGAATAAAAAATTAGCATCATAGTCTAACCCATTTTTTGGTAAAAAGTCTAACCCATTTTTTTTTGTATCAAACGGTCCATCTGCATCATCACATTCATGGACCATATGTGTTCTGCCTTTGCCTTTGGCCACCACAACTAAATAATAAACGGTAATTAGTGGGGTACAGCTCTAAAGTTCTACTAAAAAGACAATTGTACCCACTCGGATCCCACTTTCCTATCTATAAAACTTTTATTTTGAAAATATATTTTCCTCTGCATTATTTGGCTCTGCTCCATATAATATATATATATATACATTAATAGTAATGTTACTTTCGGTTATTGTTTTTTCTAATGACAATCAAATAGAAAAAGTCAAAGAGAGTAAGTAAGTAATTGACAAATTGATAATGATAATCCATATATAATCTAGAATGCATATATGAAAATTAAATAAAAAAATTCTTCTAGGTTCCACCTGCTAAATCTAGGCTCAACTTTTACTATTAAACAAAAGTCGTACATGATTCATGATCTCAATATCTGGCCCATGGGTCGGTGATACGTGGCAACACCTAATAAGTCAGCTTTTTATAATATGAATCTCGTCCAGGTAAATGTCTCACCGTCCTTTTTTTTGTGTGTGTGAATATGTACACCCTTTTGGATTGGATGTATCCCTCTCAAATATTATATATCATATTTTTTTATGTGAATAATAATGCTCTACTCAAAGTGTGTGTCTCTCTCTAGCTTTCTTCACTCAGCAAAAATGAGTGTATGAATATTCATTTCATCATATAATATAATAAAAAATAATAATATCAACATATTAAACTCTCTATATAAACCATCTTAACCACAAAACCCCTCCAANAATAATAATGCTCTACTCAAAGTGTGTCTCTCTCTAGCTTTCTTCACTCAGCAAAAATGAGTGTATGAATATTCATTTCATCATATAAAATAATAAAAAATAATAATATCAACATATTAAACTCTCTATATAAACCATCTTAACCACAAAACCCCTCCAAACTCACAAAACAACCACTTGAAAGTCGAAAGCTGAAAGTCAAGTCAACAAAACTAAGCTCCATAGACAGCCTTGTTTCAAGCCCAAGGAATCAAATGGCCGAAGAATACTATTCTTCATCGAAATCTGAGCCTGCTCTGCCTCTGCACCTCTGTTTC
The DNA here is from genome assembly GCA_003254975.1 of Ochetophila trinervis. NCBI lineage: Eukaryota > Viridiplantae > Streptophyta > Magnoliopsida > Rosales > Rhamnaceae > Ochetophila > Ochetophila trinervis. Next base: position 67,032 of record QANX01004838.1, read on the forward strand.
TTCTTGGTGGTACTGCTAATGTTCGTGGGGTTCACATGGTACATAAACTACGAGTCGGTTCTGGAGGGCGTGATGGATCAGGTGAAGCTGGTTCTCATGGTGTCTCCTTTGCTGCTGCTGCTTGTGGTTCACTGGCTCTCCAACGACGAAAGGAGAGCATTCAATTCCTTCATTCCTCTGCCTGAGAAAGACTCTTTTCACAGAGCTGGAGGGACTCCCTGGGGAGTTGGTTTTCTGCTTGTGTTTCTCTTCTTCATGATTTCTTATCAGTCTTCTCTGCAAGAACGCTGGTTTCCTCTTCTCGCCAAATCATAGATGAGGCTAAAAACAGAGACACTGTTTGGGTGAATATTTTGAGTTTAATTTCGTGTAACTATTTTTGTACAAATTCAATCGGATGTATGGATGTGTCTTCGTTTTGTGTGTGAACATTTGTTAATTAAAACTTGTTGATCTGTGCAATGGAAAGATTCTCAATTTCTAGTGCCCCAACTTGATGGTTAGTTTTTTTTGTTAGTAAGATCCAGTGGTTAATAATAGTTTGGAATATTTCATCTGCATTTTTTTGAGGTTTACAATAATTTTAATTTTTTTATAATTTAAAAATTACAGTTAGTATCTTTACAAGTACGTATAGATTATTTTAAACGTTGCGCATGAAATAATAAAAAAGAGAATAAAAACTATTTAAAATTAAGGGAGATTGATGAGTTTTTAATACATTAAATTGTATTTAAGTTGAAAAATTCCGAAAGAGGTGGATGTAATTATTATCCTTAATGTTTAAAATTTAGGTTCTTTTATTTTTCTTGCTTGCCAAAGAGGTGTGCATATCACTCCCTCTTTTTGACTTTATTGGTATACTCTAATGTAATTATTCTTGTAAACTATAGATTTTTATATTATTAAATTTTGACAGTCAATTATAGAGTTATTTTTTATAATCGCAGTTTAGTATGGGAGTCCATCATTGTCCGTACACATGATTCAGTCTAAATTTCAATTTTAATACAACTTATTAAGTTCTAAGAAGTTTGAAACTCCATTCTAAAAGATCAACTTTGTTAAAGGCATAGTTCATCTTTTTTATATTCTCTTTAGAATTTTATTTAGCCAATGTGAAACTTTGTTCGCACACTGTAACCCCTACAATCTAAATGTTGACCAATTTGTTATTAGATCCCAAATGTTGCTTATGAACTTCCAAAGCTACGTTTATGCATGTTGAGCTCCTCCTCTTCTTAGGAAATTTACTAATTTAATTTTTATAATATATATATATAATTAACAGGAAATTATAATTTACTTACGTAAATTATGTTGCTTATAATTTGCTTATGAATTTTATAATTTTTAATTTACTACTTTAAATTAAGAACTGGAAATTTGAACTCATAATTATTATTATCTGATACTGAATAAACGGTAATCTCGCAACTGAACTAATCTAAAAAAACTAAAAGTCCATTTTGAAATGAAATCTGACTCTTACTAAATCCAATTTGAAATGAAATTTGACCTTTACTGAAAGAGCACGATACAGCTCCTAGTTGTCTGTGCTTTTATAAGCTTTTAATTTTGAGTTCATTTTCATTTAATAGTAAATCAGATTATTTTATTAAAATCAGATAAAAGGACAAATAAAACACTATAGCATCAGCTAATATTGTAAATCAATTAAATTATATAAAACATGCAATAAGATTCATGCGGACAACTCCAAACTTAAATTATCAAGTGAGGCCATTCATAGTTATTTTTACATACTCTGATTAAGAACTTGTACGTATATAGATGCTCAATGGACCCACATGATGATATTGCAATTGAATGATGCGGACATAAACCGGATTTCCAACCATAAACCATCTAATAGATTGTTAAGTTAGCCTACCTCACTCTGGTTAGTTTCGAGATTTATTTTTATTTTTATTTTTTATCTTCATACTATTTACAGGAAAGCAATATTTGGTTCGATCATGGACTCACGGCAATGAAATCCTGCGAAAATTAATTTAATTATTTACTCAATTTGGCCTTCTTACACGTGGATTTGAAAATAAAAATTTGAAAGCCTCAATAATAAGGCCAGCACTACTCACAAAATTGGGCTTTAATTTTGGTATACTTTAGAACTAAGAAAGATACTAAGGCCAGCACTACTGCACAAAATTGGGCTTTAATTTTGGTCTACTTGAGAACTACGAAGGATGTTTATTCAAGCAATTGCAAATAAGGAATTGTTTAGTTATTGCCTGATTACCACAAAAAAAATTGTTTAGATATTGCCTCTCTTATTCGACCAATTTGAACAGAAAAACTCATCCATTCCAAGCGACATAATAAAATTTTGCCTATCAAATTTTTTGAAAAATTTGTCATTTTTCAAAATAACATTATATTCAATTTTGCATACTCAATCCGTTGCCACCAACCACCACGGACATCCTTTAAAATTTTGAATGTCAGTGGAAATTAATAGATTAGTCGTTGAAGTCAAAATAATTTTATCTTCGATATTGAAACATGTTGTATGCTCCAATGTCTTGGTTACTAAAGCAAGAATCTCGACTTGGCATAAGGACAATTATAAAATAGTCACAACTTCATACCACTTTATGTCTTAGCTTATCAAAGTGGGGATCTTGACCTAAGGTTAGGAATAAAATGTTTCAAAGAAATTTACACACAATCTTACACCAATGAAAGCCAATTTTCCAACTAACCCTATTATATTCTAATATGCATTTTTGTTCAACAAAATCATAATTTCAAAGAAGTTTTAACATTTTAGAGTTTATCTAAGATAGTCATGATGCAAGCGGTGAGTTTTTTACGATGGCCCGGTGAGTTTTTTCGTAATGGGTGGTATTGGATTTTTTGAAGTGCTTGTTTGGGGTTTTCATTGTTTATCTTCGCCATTATCATTCTTGCCAGCTTATTTCCACAATGGATGATGCAAAGTTTTTTTCTTTTTTTTTTTGAGTCCTGCAATTTTTTGTTTTTCTTCACCACGGGTGCTTATAGCATTGTTTTTTTCCTCGACCCTTTTTAGGTGTGCTCTTTAGTCTCATTTTTGCAACCAAAAAAAAAAAAGTCAGAGAGAAATTGAAGAGAGTGAAATATAGGGGAAGAGTGAAGAGAGAGAAAGTATGTGTCTTCGATTTCGAGTCTGCATAGGTAGGGGCGTCACGTCCCTAGGGCACCAAAAAAATAAAAATTAATATTATTAGTTTACCCTTCCAGCCGAGCCCACTTAAAAAAATTATTTTGTAAAAATTACGATATTGATATGCCTGATTTTAGCGATCATTACATAGAATGTATAAGACGTTATTTCCAGTAGAAAAATAATATTACAGTGGAATATTACTATCATTTTACTATATTCAATGATATAATAGATTTTTGTTGATTGAGTTGAATAATAGATTCACAAAGTAAACAATGGAACTCCTCACCCTTAGCGATGCATTAAATTTTATTCATGAGTTTAAATCATTCTCTATAGATTTTATTAGTATTCTAGCCGAGAAATTATATTCTTAAAGTTTTATTGAAAATGACATAAGATTTGAGGAGATAATTAGATAATTACAAGTATGGTGTAATCAACCATTTACAGTTTTAGAATATTGATTATATTTATCATTTGTGTCAATTATTGGTTAAAACAAAAAAAAAGTCAACGTATTATTATTGATTGAGAGACTGATTTGTCTTGTGTTGACTTTTTTAGTTTCCATAGCAACAACAAAATCAGTTTTTTTTAATAATGAAACTTATAAAAATATTTTTTTGCAAGAAGATAGATAATAAATTTCTAGCAAACTTTATTATTGTTTATATTGAGAGAGATTGTTGATAATATAGATTCATATTTTATAATTAATTATTTGATCTTTTGAATAATCGAAAATTGCAATTTAATAAGTATTTTATTGTTTTTTCAATTTGTTCAATTTTTTATTGTTTTTGAATTTTATTTTTTATTTTTAAATTAAATTATTATGGTTGTTAGATGCATATTTTTATTTTTATATTAATAAAAAAAATTACTGTCCAAATTTACTTAATAAAAATTATTAAATCTTTTCTAAAATATACATCTATTTACGTCACTGTACATAAGGTGAAAAGGAGAAAAAAAGAAAAAAAAGCAATCATGAATTGGAAGAGAAAAGGAAGATGAATGTTTATAAAAGAAAATTAAGGATGCGTTTGTAACCCATTCAATTTTAATTTTTAATTTTTGTTTATTATTTATAATTTATAATTTATGGTTTATAGTTTTTGTTTATGGTTTTTTGTTTGTATTTTTGCTAAAAGAAAAAAAATGAAAAACAACGACTATTTTTTTATTTTTTTTATGAAAAAAAAATATTATTTTTGGTAATCATTTTTGTTTTTTATTTATTAATTTTTTGGTCATGAGTACCCGTACTAGCTCGATCGGGCGGTCCTGAGGACTAGCCCAACCGGGCAGTTATGGGTTATGGCCTCGACCGGGTAGTCCCTGGTTCCGGCCTGACCAAGCAGTCTCTGGATCCGGCTTTGACTGAGAGATCTTGGGTACTGGCCCATACTGGACAATCTTGGGTTCCAGCCTTGATCGCACAGTCCAGGGCACCAGCCCGACTAGGCAATCCTAGGTACTGACTCGAACTGACGGTCCTGAGTTCTAGTCCGGACCGAGCAATCTCGGGTTCCAATCCTGACCGGGTAGTCCCGAGTTTTAGGCCAAACCGGGTAATCCCAAGTTTTGGCTTCGATTGGGTGATCCCGGCGGTCTTGGGTACCACCTCCGACCGAGCAGTCTTAGATTCAAGCTTTGTTCGAATTGTCTTGTTTCATGATATTATCAAGAACAAAAAAAAAAATTGAAAATGAAAATAACTTTTTAACTATTTTTCTTTAAAACAAAAATTAAAAAAAAGTGAAAGTAATTTTTGTTTAAAAAAAAAATGAAAATGGTTATCAAAAGAATTTTGGTTATATATTTTTTCAAAAAAATAAATAAAAATGGTTATCAAACGTATTTTTCATTTTTAATTTTTAAAAAAATAAAAAATGAATTAGTTGTCCGACGACACATAAATAATTCATGCACAAAGGCTTAAAATAAATTTTTGCATTTACGAGATTCAAGTGGTGGGCACAATTTTAATGTCTTCGGATGGATGGATTTTTCTCTTCAAATGGGTCAAGCGAGAGACAATTATCCAAAAAAAATCCTTCTGCAAATAAACTTAGACAATGCCCTTTCTTTATTTAAAATAAATAAATAAAATAGAAAAGTCTCTATTTTAACATAATCGTAAAACGACATGTTTGGAGACCCATAGATATTAAAATCATAAAATATTCTCCAAATCCAATATACCAAAAGATTTTTCCCAAAGCTTCATTCAATAAGGAATTTTCCTTTTGTTATTAAAAATTTCTCCTTTTTCCCTTCTCTCAATGTCACAAAAAGCACAAAAGATGGTAACTAAAGTGGGTATCCTTCCAATATCTAACTTCTTTTTATCCACACATTAATTAAAGTCTCCACTTCAACTTGTTTGTCCAAACTATGACTCTTTTTTCTACTCGTTCTACCTAACTAGCTAGATTTGAACTTTGAGCAAAATTATATGTTTAATATATCTATAAAACAAAACCAATTTTTCTTTTATACTTCATGTCTAACGAATTAGATTAATGTGCCTGATGAATTTAATTGCACATGTACCTTCTATCATTATTATTATTAATTAATAACTTCTTCTTTTTTATCAGTATTATTTTCTTTTGGTTACTCCATCAAGCATCAATATGATACGATTGATTTTCTACATCTTGATCAGTTTAAATCATATTTTAATCAAAAGGGGTCCATCTACATCGTTCATTTATTATCCTAAATTTTTCAATATGTTCAATTAATTTGTTGCATGTAGACCAGTATACTAGCTTTTATATATATAGTTGAAGTAGCTAGTGTAACGAGCAATGCATTAGCAATATAATCACACAAGATTTATGCATTAATATGTAAGATCGATCCATATATTATTTATATGTGATATATACCTTATATACAAAAATTGCTCCCCATTTGATGCGTTTGACATTCGGATAGAGCTAGCCTCTCTCCTAGCTTTGGCTTTATTCTTGATTCTCATATAAATTAAATCAGCTTTCTCGCAAGGCTGACTAACACAGCAATCTCAGCCACCACCCATGCACCATGGCCATTGCACTTTTCTTTTTTTCTTTTCCTCTATCTTTTTCTCTCCGAATTTTATTATATGACCATGTTTAATAGCTAAGGTATTAAAAGGGAGGCCGAAATGCTCATGTGACAGCAAGAAGCTAGCACCGCTAGATCAACATCCGAAGGTGGTGGATGGCAATTCTTTTTCTCAAAAGAATTTTACAAAAATTAGTTTTTGATAAAAGAAGAGCTAGCAAATGAACTTTGTTCAAAAGTAGGTAGCAATTCTGTATAAAGATGAGAAAATTTGCTGGTGGTCAAGAAAAAAAGAATAATATCGATATATCATCGATTTCATGGAACACCCCCACTACTCCCTCCCAAAATTAAAAGGGAAAAGAAAGAGAAAAAGGGAAAGGGAAAGAAGAATTGAGAAATCCTATAACTAAAGTTCAAGACATTGATCCTAGCTAATCTGAACCACCAACAAAAATTAAAAAAATAAAAGCAGAAAATATAACAATGGCTTGTTTTGTGTCCTATTATATATTTAGAATTCAAAGGAGACATAAATATATTTTCATAGTTTTATCTTAGAATGGTTGTGGAAAAATAGTCTACTAAAGTGAGAAAGTGGAGGTGGAAAAAAAAGTTTAGTCCAAAGTTTAATTTTTCCATATGAAAACTAAAATTCTCTAGAAACAAAAATAATATGATCAATGGATATGTTTTTTTCACTACCTTCGCTGTAGCCAACCTTATAAATTCTTTTATCTTTACTTTCCCAACTTCCTTTGGAGCAAAAATCACAAATCATACGCTGTAATATTTATATTTATTTTTATAAAAAAGGTTGCCTTTAATTCCTTTGAACTTTATATTTCTGCACAAAGAATAGATGCTCTCAAATTGATTGTATCAAATTGATCAGTTATACATAATATATACGACCTGATCAATTCAAATATCCTTTTTTGGCAAGCCTAAATATATATCGCTGACCAGTCTGAATCATCACATAAACCTCTTAATATTTGAAGGAAAAACCCCAGTCTTTCCAACAAACTAAACTATATAATATATATATATATATATGGAAACCGATAGATTATATATTGTGGGTCCGAGCTCTCTTAGATGAGAATTGCAAACCATAATGTGTATATAAGTTAGACAATGAGCAGGCTATGATTTGTGAAATCTATATTAAGTGGTCATGATGAGTTAGTGATGTGATTACTGATTAGAAGAGAACAATTATTCGTAAGAACATTCTCTGACCCTCCAAACAGAAAAAAGAGGAGAAAAACAAAAGCTGATTTCACAAAAGAAGCAAACAAAAGCAAAAGCAAACCTCATTCCAATTCTCGTGCGCTTACATGCGCGCAGTTCTCTACTGTCTGCTGCCCCTCTAACCCACCCTCTTTCTTTTTCACTTTTTTTTTTTCCCTTCGCAAACCGCAATCCATGTTACTCTCAAGTAATTAATTATAAAAAATACTATGTATACCATTTTTAAGCCCTCCTAGCTATAAGAAAGCAAAAAAAATAAAAAACACAAAAGAAGCTCAAGGTCATTCCAAAATCACATCTAATATGCATGGGAAACTATGAAAGTGTGTGCGTTACGTTTCGCGAAGCCACGCTTTTACAGTAGAGTAGATATGAAATCCTCTTAGGGGTAAAGAAAAGCAAACAAAAAAGAAGAAGAAGAAGAAGAAGAGAAGTCTGCTTCATCTTTAGGCTTTATGCCAACATTATATTTGCCTTTACCTTTATAATTTGCTGCCGCTGTCTTTATCTCTGCATTTCTTTTTAGCCTTACATACAATATTCCACTCCCAGACACCCCTTCCATTCTTGTTTTTTATTTTCTTGTCATCTTCTTCCCTCGTAATAAAAACCCAATATATCCATCTAACCTGTTTGTCTTGCACACTGAGCCAAGGAAGACACATAAATTAACGAGCTGTATCGGACCATGGAGGTTTTGTCACAGCTATGGTCACTGCTCGGCCTTCTCACGGTCCTCCAGAATGTGCTTCCATCCCAGCTCCTCTCTCTTCTCCACTCCCTCTACGAGTCCCTCCAGGACCTGCTCAGCCCCTTCTCTTACATCGACATTCCCGAGTTCAACGGCTACTGCGGCGTCGACGTCAACGACCTCTACCGCCACGTCAATCTCTACCTCAACTCTGTGGGCCCTTCTTCCAGCTCTTGCCGCCGTCTCACCCTCTCTCGCTCCAAATCCTCCAACCGAATCTCCTTCGCCGTTGCGCCCAACCATTCCGTCCACGACACCTTCCTCGGCCACGCCCTCTCCTGGACGCATCACGTCGACACCGTCCAGGACTCGCTCGACGAGCGCCGGAGCTTCGTTCTAAAGCTTCCAAAACGACACCGTCAAGTCCTCCTCTCCCCTTACCTCGACCACGTCATTTCCCGCGCCGAGGAATTCGAGCGCGTCTCCAGAGAGAGGAGGCTCTTCACTAACAACGGCCACGGCTCCTACGAGTCCGGCTGGGCCTCCGTCCCGTTCCGTCATCCTTCCACGCTCGAAACGCTTGCTCTGGAGCCGCAATTGAAGAAGCAGATCACCGACGACCTCACTGCGTTTTCCGGCGGCCAGGATTTCTACCGCCGAGTTGGCCGCGCGTGGAAGCGAGGCTACCTCCTTTACGGTCCGCCTGGATCTGGAAAATCGAGCTTGATCGCCGCCATGGCTAATTACCTCTGCTATGACGTCTACGATCTCGAGCTCACCAAGGTTTCCGACAATTCGGAGCTCCGAGCGCTGCTCATACAGACCACCAACCGATCCATCATCGTGATAGAAGATATAGACTGCTCCGTGGATCTGACGGCGGATAGAATGTCCAGCTCCAAGACGAGGAGGAGATCATCGCAGCCGCCGGTTAAGGAGACCGAGGAGGAGCCGAGCGGCCGGGTGACTCTCTCGGGGCTACTGAACTTCACCGACGGACTCTGGTCTTGCTGCGGGGAAGAGAGGATCATCGTCTTCACGACCAATCACCGGGACAATGTGGACCCCGCTCTGCTTCGCTGCGGCAGGATGGACGTCCACGTCAGCCTCGGCACGTGCGGGGGTCACGCTTTCCGCGCTCTGGCGAAGAACTACGTGGGCCTGGATTCCCACCCTCTGTTCGACGCGGTGGACAGCTGTATGAGATCCGGTGGGGCTCTGACGCCGGCGCAGGTCGGAGAAATACTGCTGAGAAACCGAAGCGATGCCGAGACGGCGATGAAGGAAGTGGTGGCGGCGATGCAGGCGAGGATTCTGGGAGGTCGGGACGCTGCGGAGTTTGAGGAGGCGGTGGCTTGCAGGTCGCCGCAGAGCGTGCTGGTGGGAGGTTCGCCGGAGAACTGGGAGCTGTCGCCGGGGAAAAAGAGAAAGGAAGGATCGTCGTCGACGTGGGATAGAAAGGTGAAGTTCTTAGTGAGGCTAAAGTCTTTGACCAAGTCTGACTCCGGAAGAAGATGCGTTTGACTATGTGTTTTTTTTTTTTTTTTTTTTTTTTTTTCCCCCCCCCCCCCCTGAAAGGAGAAATTTTGGGTTTTCCAACTAATTTTAACCATTTGACCTTCGGGAGGTGAANTTTTTTTTTTTTTCCCGCCCCCCCTCCTGAAAGGAGAAATTTTGGGTTTTCCAACTAATTTTAACCATTTGACCTTCGGGAGGTGAATGATGTTGAAATTAATTAATTCCTAGTAGTGTACCAAAACTATCAAGTAAGCTGTAACTGTGGCACTTAATAACAATTATAAGCACTTTTTTATTATTAAACAAATGCATATGCTTAGTGAGAGAATTAGTAAGATTTGCAGAGAAATGTAACAAATGCATCTTCTTCTTTCCGACGTGATAGTAATATTAAAAATATTTTTTCGCAAACTTAGAAATATTTGAGAATAAGGAAAATGTATTTTGAAAGATGTTATATCCAAAACAAGACAGCATTAGTTTTATTGATAAATGTACTAAAACTGAGGTGGCATAATGCTAAAACTTTTTTTTTTGATAATGTATAGTGCTATAACTTGTAAATGAAATTAATCCAAACTATTTCTCTGCCATTTAGTTTTTATCTTACTTAAAAAAATAATGTAATAACTACTTTGTTATAATAGTCAAAAAACAATGATATATAGGTGCAGACTTTTCAGCTAACTTGAAATGAGAACACCACCTAAGAAAGTACTCGCCACCATTTAACACCACCTAAGAAAGTACTCGCCGCCATTTCAATGGAGTATATGATTCTCTAAAATCTTTAATTTTCAGAATTTTAGATGACAAGGAGTCAAGGACCACAGTTTCAATACACGTGCAATGTTTAAAGAGTTTTTTTTTTATAATTTTTTTTTTTTATTGAAATCATATCTCTAAAAATTATCCAAGGGTGTATGCAATTCAGACCTATTTTTAAATCTGTAAAAATGAAAAATTTTTCTCTCTGTACAAAAACGGCAGAAAAAAATATTTAAATCCAAATAAAACTATTAAAATTGTGTAAAGTCTAATTTTTAAAAAGTAATTCGTAAACATAGAAAATAAGAAACATTATTATAATTTATTTCCATTAAGTTAGTGATTTGTTTACAAAATTCAAAACGAATGGCTCACCAACTACGTACGAAATAAAACGTATTCTATATATATATATATAATCACATAGTTATATAATAATATTATTATATGATATCCAATGGCTTGAAAAGCCCCACGTTTCATCCACAAGTAAAAAAATTATAAAATCGAAACGTGGAACTGGCAGCAAAACCATGTAAATTCGCCAAACGAAACCGCTTCGAAACGGGACCACAAACTCCATTAGAGAACACCAAAAGAAAATCCCCAAGAGGCGATAAATATCAGAGCAATCGGCCAGCGAAGAGTGAGACTAAGACAAGAAAGAAAGAAAGAGAGAGAGAGAGAGAGGGAAATGGGTGTGGTAATAATCGACGGATCGACGGTGCGGGACTTCGTCAGCAACGAGGAGCACTTCAAACGGAGCGTGGACGAGCGTTTCGCGGCTCTAGATCTGAATAAGGACGGCGTTCTCTCGCGATCAGAGCTTCGCAAGGCCTTCGAGTCGATGCGGCTCATTGAGTCCCATTTCGGCGTCGACGTTGCAACCCCGCCGGAGCAGCTTACCCTTCTCTACAACTCCATCTTCGACAAGTTCGACTGCGACGGAAGCAACACCGTTGACCTAGACGAGTTCAGATCCGAGATGAAGAAAATCATGCTCGCCATCGCCGACGGGCTCGGATCTTCTCCGATCCAGATGGCTCTGGATGATGGCGATTCCAATTTCCTGAAGCTGGCTGCGGATCTCGAGGCTTCCAAGTTTTCCCAGTCCTGATGGCGTTCGATGTCCCAAATTCCCCCAAACTCAAAATCTGTAGTTTCTTTTTTCATTGGGTTTCTGATTTGGATGCTTCTAGTGGATAATTAATATAACGAAATAATGCGTTCGAGAGCTTGTTTTTTGCTTTGTTCTGTATTTTGACTTTGAGAATAATGCCCATTAAGTGTTTTGTCTTAGCGTTTGTCATATATATTGGTTGTAATTTTTGTTTTTTTGTTTTTTTAATGTAATTTCTGCTTTGTGCTATGTATATTATTAAAAATTAAAAAAAAAAATCTAATATAACAAAGACAAAAAGAAGTTATATAATAACATGATTGCATTAAAGTTTGAAAAACTTGTTTTGTGCAATTTAATTAGATATACAAATTCATTTGTTTTATTCTAAGTCGTGATCCATGAGTGTCAAAGATATTACATTTGTTTGGAGCTTAAATTACAACAACGGTCGAGAGACATGTGTTTGGGTTAAAAAAAAAAACCCCTTTCGCTCTTCTTGGATTCTTACAAAAAAGGGAGAGAGTGAACATGGTAAGTTTGAAACAGATATGATATCATGTGTTAGGATCCGCCTATGGCATGGTCTGATGGCTCTTTTGTAACTATTGTGCATTGTTTTAGTGTTATTTTCGTCCATGTGTTAGGATTTTCCTAGGGCATGGTCTGGTGGCACTTTTGTAACCATTGAACATTGTTTTAGTGTTATTTTCGTAATTATGAGTGTTATAAACTGTTTGAGAAAACTAATATTTGGCCATGAGATAACCTAGATGAGATCAAAATGGTGTTGTATGCAAAAGGACGGCTCCATATATGAAGATTACTTTGAAAAAATTCCATTATGACTCCTAATGCATTTGATATTTTTTCTTGATAGTAAATGGGCTTTGGGTTAATGGGGTCATTTACTTTGACTTTTATGGGTCAAAGGCTCTTTTTATATTCGGGGTCAAATATTTGAAATATTCTCACACATATATGTTCTTTGTTAGACTTTGAAACATAAATGATATACCTTCCCGATTATCATCATCTCATTTTCCAAAATTTTTGAATGTTAAACGATGTTTAACCATTCGAAAGAATCATAAAACAAAATTAAGAACGAATATTTGAATTGAAAGGGTTGAATTTCTATCCTGTTCCAAATGCGAAGAGAATGTGACACACAAGGGACATAATGAATAGGAAAAGATTTAGATATATGTATACCAAGGCATAAATTGTCCTACCAAAAAAAGACAGAAAAAAGTAAATGCATCATCATTGTTTGTGAGCCTTGAATTGAAGGAAGATTAGAGGGTAGGGAAGAGAATTCATTTCCTAATCCCTCGTGAAGAGTAGTTGAAATAGAGAGGTCAGATCATCATTGAGTATTTCAAATGTTAAATAGCTACATATAACCAACTAATGCCTATTGTGAAACAACAAAGATTACACAAACAGATTGTGGTTTCGACACATTAACATAAACAGAATATGAATCAGTCTCAAAACAAACAAAATGATTATAAATAGAATAAAATAAATAACAAGTAATTATGATAAAATGGAACGTCTCTCTCTTGGGAAAACTTCATGCTAGAAGGGCACACAACTTCATCGCTCGGGCAAAGAAACTTTATTATGACATCTGTTTTTAATTGCATTATTTCACATAAACAGATAGAAGGTAGCTGCTAAAAAGTGAGAAAGCCGACGCTAACAAACGAAGCAAAAGCGACGTCCACCTGGTAGGCGTTGGGAGAGAGAGTGGGGTCTCTTTGGCCTCTGCCAAGTGCCTTCCCAATTCTCCCTCCTTCTCTAACGCCATTCTCTCTCTCTCTCTTCTTTGTTAAGCAATTCCAATTCCAATTCCAATTCTAAACCCCCCATTTTCCCATTTGCCAAGTGCGATCCAACCACCACTCTCTCTGTCCCCATCGGAAATGTCGTCGGCCACCGCCACCGACGCTCCGATCTACGCCACTGACCCAATGGAGAGGCACACCTACTGGTGCCACGAGTGCGACATGAGCGTCTCTCTCCACCCTTCTTCCTCTTCCCTCCTCTGCCCTCACTGTTTCGGTAACTTTCTCGAGCTCATGGACTCCTCCTTAGCCCCTCTTTCTCCTCCTCCTAATTCCTCCGACGCCCCCTTCCCTCTCTCCTCCGCCGCCGACGACAATTTCCTCCTCGACAGCCCCTACCTCCACCGCCTAGTTCAGCATCTCGTTGCCGACGACTACTACTCCAATAATCCCAATCCCACCGCCGCCGCCAATTGCTCTTCTCTACCTGCCTCCAATGCCGCCGTCGAAGCTCTCATCCCCGTCAAGATCGCCGCTTCCCTTCTCGAAGTCGATCCTCTTCTGTTCTGCGCCGTTTGCAAAGACCAGTTCGTTCTGGATGTTGAAGCCAAGCAGCTTCCTTGCAAGCATCTCTACCATCCCGACTGCATTCTACCGTGGCTCGCTCACCATAGCACTTGCCCGGTTTGTCGGTTCCAGCTTCCTACCAGGCCAACCAATCCCCGCCGTTGTTCGACGGGGTTGGTGGCTACGACGCCGTTTCGGTTTGGGGATGTATTGACCGGCGATGAGGACTGGTTTGGGTATGGGAATACATTGAGGTACATGGCTAGGAGACACAGGCATCTTATGTCAGGTGCCAATGGGGATGAGAATTCGTCCTTGTCCCCGACTCAGATTTTGGAGGCGGCCGAGGCGGAGATGGGCTTTGTGGCACGCACTAGCAGCGTGGAGACAGTTTCCAGCTGGCCTGTGGAAGCAGGAGCTGGGAGTAGAGAAATGGGTGTGAGTGGCAGGGCCAATGAGGATGGTGATGGCGCTCCCTTATCTGATGTTAAAGTCTCCTCCAGCTCCGTTTCTTAAAATTCCGAGGTCTGTCTGCTGTTTCAACTTTCAATTGCTGTTTTGCTTTTGCTATGATACGTGGAAACGCTCTTTTGTTGCATAAAAGTTTGAATTTTTATGCTAATTTCCTAGTAGATTTATGTCTGATTGTTGCCTTTACTTCTAAATAAACAAAGGCTTGGCTTCTAATTTGTCTGACTGAGTTTCCGAGTATTTCAACCAGAGTTCTAATTGCTGAGGCTTTGTAAGGGAGTTTCATGTTTCTTGCTTGATGCTGTATCCAACTTGATTTTTTAAGCAAATTAGTCATACGTAATAGCTATGTCTAACCCCCGAAGAAGTCGGTTATAGTTGGTCATATTCAATCTAATTAGCAGAATTAAACTCCCTGTTAGAACATCTATAAGAGAAAATCAGCATTTTGGTCATCCTCAATTCAAGAAAACTGATATGGCTCTCATTCTCCTACCTATGATGAAATACTTAACACACAAACTTCCTAAAGAAAGCAGTGGTAAGCATTTAGCTGAAGCTGCCTAAGGGAGATGGGAGGAGGGGTGTAGCCACCAAACTTGATCATGGTATCATAAATATCCACACACTTGTGATGATAACTTGAGATGTGGATTCCTTCATAAAGGATATGCACCAGAATGGAAACTACACTCTACTTTCGCTGCAATAACATGAAGCTGTTGCCGTTAGAAAAGAAATTTGTTTGGATGAACACCATAAAGCTCGACAGGCTTGCTTAACTTGGCTTTCTAACTTACAAATGAATTAGACTTAATGATAGCGCTCACTTGCACTCTTTGAAAATGAGGTAGTATTTTGGGTGTTTGCTTCAAAATCTGTCAGAGCAAATGTTGCTATACTTTGGATGTTTGGGTCCGCACACTTTGCAACTTTGGCAGTAATTCGGATGTTTGTTTAACAGCTTAAGTATGTAGTTGGCATTATATTGGTTTGTCAAGCTTTTGTTTTGATGTTTTAGATATGTGTCATATTTAAATAATAAAACTTAGTAGGTATAGCAAGCAAACAGATCCAATGCCTTAGCCTAAGCTTCTTCAAATAAAAGTGCTTTCAATTGAAATAAAGATCAACAAAATATAAAATTCATGTTCAAGTAAAAAGCGTAATTCAAAGAAAAGTACAATTTCCAAGTGAGTCCATCTCAGGAAACTCAGCCAATCAAACAAACCAGTCCAAACTAAAAATATTTGCATTTCATTGGCTCAGCTTGGTTCTGTCTTAAATCTTGTTAAATAAATGTGTTCCGTTATGGGGTTCAAGGCAAATACCAGACCAATTTCATGCTTCTACTTTAATTTACGTGAACTTTCTACTGAAGGTGATCAGCCATTATATTTCTTTAATTGTTTCAAATAACTGTTTTTTCTTTTTTTTGGTTAAAACTATTTGCTTTTGTCAATTAACCGGTGCTCGCAGCTAGTTTAGTATTAAAAGGATCCATCAACAATATCCAATTGTATCTAATTTATAGATATATTATCATTGTTCACCTGAAAGGTAGATATGAAAATGTAGTGAATTAACTAAAATGTATATGGTTTTGAATTTATCTTTTATAAAAGAAATGCAGCTGTGACAATATCAAATGAAATTGTATGACTGTTCATATAACTATAATATATTTAATTATTTTTTTTTTAACAAAATAGAGAGGATTATTAGACACAAACAAACATTTTAGGCTTAATACTTAGAATTGGACTGTGTAGTTTGTCTTTCTAGGGCACTTGATTGATTTCTTATCACATTTTAAGCTCTTCTTTGGTTAGACCACCTGAAGACTAGAAACAATGTCCCATGAGGAGAAAAGGAAATTTAATAGCTCTTTATTTATGTTGGCTTCATATGCATGGTTTACTTTTTGTTTGCTTGCCATGTTAGCTGGACATGCATGGGTTACTTTTTGTTTGCTTGTCATGTTAGCTTGACATGCATGGTTTACTTTTTGTTTGCTTCTTCCTCTTTCTTTTGCTTTCAATTTGACCCTTTTTATGCTTATGATGATTGGTCACCGTGCCTGATTATCGATATTCATTTATATTTAGCCTATGATGGGACTGATTTGGTGATAGATGGCAATTGAAATGCATTATGTATTAGCATGAAACCTTACATTAGTTGAGCTTGAAGTCGAGAAATGATCTTTATCTTGCTTTTCTTATACATATATTTTTGGTGTAGGGAGGTGAGAGAGAGAAAATTTTAGCACATCCCTAGAAAATTTAAGTATATGTGGCAAGAGATATCTTTTTTCCCTTTTTGTCTTCTTTTAGTGCATTCTGACTTCGTGAACTCTGGTGGCCTTAAAATTTTATCTGTCTATTAAGTGACTGGGCAAGAAAATAAATTTTTGTGCAATGCTTATGTATTAACCTTGGGCTGTACGTAGTCTATCACAAATTGTTTCAATTTGGCAAAGCAATGATTGGAATTATCAAGTTGCAGTAATACTTGATAATTGAGTAAGAAAGTAATAGTATTATGTTAGCTAGCTAGTTTTAATTTTGTACTTTACAGTTTTATAATCTCAGTAGTTTCTTAACCAAGTGCTTGTTAGTATTACATAAAGAAGTATGTCTATTTTGATATTGTGATTGCAGGTAATGTATAGTAGGTTGCCTGTAGAGGAATGTGAGAGTTCTGTGACCATTAGATTTTCTGGAAGTGTAAATCTACAGCTGATGGTTGTGATACATATTTCTTTTTGCTTGGTATATCGCTGCTGTTGAACAATTCGGTTACATAATATCTATGACAATTGTGCATAGCCCTGCCGACAGACTTTAAATCTGTAGGATGTTGGAGTTGTGTAAACCTAATGCTTTGATTTCCGTTTAATAAATGCAACTTATTCATGTCAATATTTTATGTCTGAAAACCTTTAAAATCTTCATCCCCAGTTTATAGGTTAGAGAAAACTTAGATCTTTGCAGTCCTTTCTTTTACTTTCTCATATTGAGTTGTTGTTATTGTTGTTGTTNTTTTTTTTTTTTGTATGTGTGTGTGTGTCCCAGAACTTTATGTATAATCCTTTCCCCCAAATATATTACTTAAATTTTGAACTTTTGATCTTTGAAATTATTGGATTATAATGAAAAGGTAGTAAGCATTGATGGTGTAGCCTACATGAGAGTGCTTATATGGTGATCAAAAACGCTATTAGTAGGTGATTGGTTAAATGCCTATTTGGTGTTTTCTATGATGGGATTTTGTTGAGGAGTCGCTTTTGTTGCAGAAGTGCTAAAGAGTTCTTGCAAATTTTCTGTATTTAAGAATATATATTCTCCGATTTAGTTTATGAAGGTGTCAAAGTTGTTCTTGATTTGAATGTTCTAGTAATATATATATATATATATATATATATATATTTCATTTATCATCTAAAAAACAAACAAAAAAGTAATTAAAATATTAAGGTATGGTTATCCAAGTGGACGTTTTAAATAGATAAGATAATGCTTTTTTTTTGGCAAAGGAGGCGTGTTCTGTTATCCAAGCAAAGCCTTCAAAGTTCAAACCCCGTTGGAAAGACATCGAAAGAGGGCGGGTTATGTGGCGCCACGTAGTACCACTAGCCGTGGAAGCAAAGCAATTCTCTTTTTCTTAATAATTAACTCTTTTATTCAATTTTGGAAATAAATTATACCCTCAAGCCATCAATCCCTTTTGGCCCGCCAAAATTTCTATCAACTTCATGGATAACGTAATCATTTCCGACACTATTTGGAAGTTTTCATATTTTATGGGTAATTTTTTTGGTTGGTAATCTTTTACGTCATTCTAGTTTGTAAATAGTCACATACTAATCAAAGAATAATATTTTATGATAATGACGGATTCTTGTTATCTAATTTCCATTTTATTCAATAATGAAATACCTTCAACCAGCCAATTTCACATTTGGAAATATATCAATCGCCCCCCTCTTCCATGGAGGCAAAAGAACAAACAAATAAAAAACAAATAAAGAATTGAATTAAATAAACCCTCCTTCAATCTTGATAGCCTAACAAATTTCTACCAAACGTAATCATAGTCCAATTTTTTTTTT